>SZWC01019300.1:20257-40945 GCA_023375785.1 Penium margaritaceum | reverse complement strand
GACATGTGCAAAGTGTATGAGAGGAGTATATGGGAGGATGGTTGCATGTTATACACTAGTGTATTGTGCACACATTCAAGTCACGGCATTTTACACTAGTGTACATTTAGCACCCATCTCCACATACACTCCCCCCATAAACTCACCACATAAAACCCCCCTCCACATTCACTTACACATCCGAATCACAAAATTATACACTAGTGTACATTCAGCACCCATCACCCCATACACTCCCCTTATACACTCACCATATAGGACCCCCCCTCCCAGGCCCCCCACACTCACTTGTACATGTGAATCACAACGTTATACACTAGTGTACACTTAGCACCCTTCTCCACATACACTCTCCCTATGCACTCACCACATACAACCCCCTCCCTCCCTCCACATTCACCTTCACATCTGAATCACAACATTATACACTAATGTACAATTAGCACCCATCATCCCATACTGTAAGCCGGACAGTGCCAACGGCACTGATCACGGCTTGAGGCTTCCTTGAATGTATAATCTGACTAAGGATTTGGAATCTACAGGAAAAACCGTGCAAGATCGACCCAAGAACGGGGTCGATCCATCAAGAATTGAGGAAGTTACGCCCGGCCGAAGGTTGGACCGGCCGAGGGGAAAACAGATGACGGGAATTCATCCCCAAGGACCAAGGCTCGACCCTCGGAAGACCCAACAAGGCCGAAGCGCCCCTTGGGGCCCGGTTAGTCAATGAGTCAAGGATCATTGACGGCCAAGGGCGCTTTGGAATGGCGCCCCGATGTGTTATTACCAGCAAGGGCACTTCGGGCGGCCGTCACCGCCGCTAGTGGTGCTGCCAGCGGCAGATTATCGTGGTTCACGGAAACGGCCATATCTCGGCCGTTCCTCGACGGAATGATGCGATTCTTGGTGCGTTGGAAAGCAGGGAAGATGAGCTAGGTGATGCTAAGGCAATAACGCTCATCCTAGGCCTGTACGGGGCCGCATGCGGCTCGGCAATCTCGGGTCGCCTAGGATGTGTCATCATGTACATATAGTCTTGTATGTTGACACTTGAATAACAAGTACAATTTACTCCCACTGTGCCACACGTGTTCCTGTGCTCCCCCAAGACAACCCTACACTTCCGCAACGCCGGGTTGGTGTGCACCGGCCTCCCCTTGGTCGCCGTTGCCGCCGGTTGGTGCCTCCACTATCCGGTTGAGGCTAGCACACCGAGCCCGTTTCACACTTGGTATCAGAGCCACCCTTGGCTCAGGGGTACAATCATCTACGTGGCAACCTCTCCTGGTCGGCGTAGACCAGCACGCATCTCGCTTCTTTGGCGGATTCGTGCCCAAGGCCAACCACGCACTCCGGTGACAAGGCGGTAACCGGAGGACCCGTTGAGGAAGAAGTTGTACCGGACGTGAAGATGACTTCAACCGGCTCATCCTCGTTGGCCGCGGCGTTTGACGCGCAAGGCGAAGTAACAGCAGCCGCAGCGTTGCAGAAGTTGCTCGCCGACTTGCAGGCCAAGATGGACTTGTTAGAGGAGCAGAACGTGTATCTCAATCAAGAGCTCGCGAAGCGTGCAGTGACAACACCAGTGGCAGTTGCCACCGCAAACGTACCTGCGGTGGGCGTCGCAAGCCCGCCCAAGCCAGAGTCATTTCACCCATCGAAGAAGGATGGGCCAGCTCTGCATGCTTGGATTCTCGGGCTGGAATTGTACTTCATCGTCATCGGCGTGGATGCCTCAAGGTACGAGGCGCGCCGCGACTATGCCGTGACCCTGTTGAGAGGGGCATCGTTGGATTCGTGGGTCGATGTGATGCGGTCCAATCCACACGGTAGTGGAGCAGCAATGGTCGTCGGCATTGCGGCCGCGACCGGAATCTCAACCCCATCGGCTCCAACATGCAGCAGTGGCGACCCTACCTTGAAATGGCCGACCTCGTGGAAGGAGTTCACGGAGGCGTTCATCAAGCGCTTCACCGTGGGTGACGTGAGGAACAACGCGCGTGCCAAGCTACGTTGGCTTTGCCAAAGTGGCGGCGTCGCCGAATACACCCGCAGGTTTCGTGAGATTGTCGCCAACTGTGGTTTCGACTCCCACGAATTGTGCTTCCACTACAGCAACGGCCTCAAGAACGACGCCCGCGCTATGACGGTGATGCACGACCTCAACGACGACCTGTCGGCAATGATTGCAGCAGCCAAACAGGACGATTCGGGCGTACAACAGGCTCATGCCAATAGCCACAACTCTTTTGGTGGTGGTTATGGCAAGCGGGCAGAGAGCGACGTCACGCCCATGGAGATCGGAGCGTTGCAACAGCGCAAGTGCTACAACTGTGGCAAGCCTGGCCACATTGCTCGTGACTGTCGGAGTCCAAAAAAGGGCGATGGCAAGGGTAAGCGGCAAGGGAAGGGGAAGCAAGCCACGAAGGAAGCAGATAAAGCAACAAAGGAGTCGGGAAACGAGGAGAGCCGGGAGTAGATGGCGTTACTCCTGGCTCCTCTCAGCCCAAACCGCCAGTTGACCGCCCACCCGAACGCCTTGCGGCAATTAAGGGGGTTTCCGAGGTCAAGGCATGGGACACAGGGTATGAGGAGGAGCAGCCTGCACTTCTCTTGGAGGCGCGAGTGAAAGGCGTCAGGGAGAAGGTGGGGAGCCTGCTGGATTGTGGCGCGAGCCACAGTTTTGTGAGCATGGAGTGTGCTTAGAAGTGGGGCCTTGCGCTCACGAGCAAGAAGCGGACCGCTAACCAAGTGGACGGCACGATTGAAGTGGGGTACTTGGCCCGTCCCCTCTCCATTCGCGTGGGGAAGCTTTGCATAACGACCGTATACCGGGTGTTCCCGATGAAGGATTACGATGTGATCCTCCGTCGTGACTTCCTCCACAAGTACAACCCCGTCGTCAATTGGGAGGCGCGCACCGTCTCAGTCAAGCTTGGAGACAAGGAGTATCCCCTGCCTACGTGGTCCGAGGAAGAGGCCGCGGAGGAGGAGACTTGCGAGGAGGAAGTACCGCAGCAGTCGGTGCCTTGCAAGGAGGAATCGGCGCCTATGATGCTGAACTTGGTGCAGCTCAAGCGCGCGATTCGAAAAAGGGAGCAGATTTTTCTGGCGTTCGTGCAAGACGTGGAGGACGATTTCGACAAACCAGAGGATGTGGCGCCTGTTGTGGTGCATGGGGTGACTCGTGAGCAGCCGGGGTCCAAGGNTACCTCGACGACATCTTGGTGTATAGCAGGACGGCGGAGGAGCATGAGGAGCATGTGAAGAAGGTCCTCGAGATTTTGAGGAAGGAGAAGTTTTTGGCAAAACTCTCTAAGTGTGAGTTCGCGGTGAGGAAAGTTGAATTCCTTGGACACATAATTGGCAATGGACAGATTTCCATGGACCCGCGCAAGGTGTCGGCCGTGCAAGAGTGGCCGAAGTTGCGTAGTGTGCACGATGTGCAAGTGTTCCTTGGTTTTTGCAACGACTACCGCAGGTTTATCCTTGGCTATGCGGGAGTGTCAGCGCCACTCTCCAATCTCACTCGCAAGGATCGCGAGTGGAGTTGGGGAGTTAGCGAACAAGAAGCCTTTGAGAATCTCAAACGGGCTCTGACCTCCGCGCCGGCCTTGCACTTGGCCGACAGCGGCCGTGAGTTTGAAATGGCGACGGATGCATCAGACCTGGCCATTGGTGGAATCCTTTTGCATGACTTTGGCAACGGGTCGCAGCCGGTTGCCTACTACTCGCGCAAGTTGCAAGGGACGGAACTGAATTATGCCACCCATGACAAGGAGATGCTCGCCGTGGTCGCAGCCTTCAAGAACTGGCAGTGCTACCTCGAGGCGCGGAAATGCACAGTCTACACCGACCACCACGCGTTGAAGTACTTCAAGACGCAGCCGAACCTGAGCCGGCGGCAAGCGCGTTGGGTGGAGTACCTCGAGTCGCACTTCGACTACGAAATCGTGTACCGGCCGTGTCGCATCAACCCAGCCGATGCACTCTCATGGCGACCGGACCTGATGATGCGGGTCGCGTCTCTCACCATCCACGAGGATGCCTTCCTTGTGAAGCTCTTCACGGAGGGATACGAGGCGCATGGGGAGTACGATGCTCGGAGATTTTTCTTCGAGGCGCCGTATTGGCGACAGCGCGGCACGCAACAGGTGGTGGTTCCCGCGGTGCCCGCACTTCGGCAGCTGATTTTGGAGGAGTGCCATGACAGTGGCCCGAGCGGTCACCTCTCCGTCGACAAGACATTAAAGACGGTGGCTCACTTCTTTTGGTGGCCCACCATGTCGTCGGAGGTGGCTGAATTCTGTCGGAGTTGTGACGTGTGCCAACGCCACAAGGCGAGGAGGACAAAGACCCCGGGTCTCCTCCAACCCTTGCCCATCCCCGAGCAGCCGTGGCAGGACATCTCCATGGATTTCATCACGGGTTTGCCCACGACAGCGGCATGCCACAATGCGATGTTGGTGGTGGTGGATCGCTTCAGCAAGATGTTGCACTTCATTGCGACGCATGATACGGTGAGCGCGGAAGGCACGGCTCGGCTGTTCCTCGAGCACGTGGTGCGTCTCCATGGCGTACCGCAGTCCATTGTGAGCGACCGTGACCCGCGTTTCACAAGCAAGTTCTGGCGAGAACTCATGGAGCGGTACGGCAGCAAGGTGCAGCTGTCGACCAGTTTTCATCCCCAAACTGACGGGCAAACGGAGCGGACAAACTAGACGTTGGAGCAGCTCCTCCGTACAGTGGGTGATCCGGACGAGGCAGCGTGGGACCAACGATTGCCGGTCGCTGAACTGGCATACAACTCCGCCACGTCCGCCTCCACCGGCAGGGCGCCATTCGAGGTGGTGAACGGGACAGTGCCCGCCACGCCCCTCAGTTTGCACGTTGCAAGCAACCTGCCCGCGGTGGAGTCTACAGCACGTGACTTCACGCAGATTTGAGCGGCAACGCGGCATGCATTGGCCAAGGCGCAAGTGCAACAGACAGTGCAAGCGGACTGCCGACGTGCCGACGCAACGCTCAAGGTTGGTGACCGCATGCTTCTCAACAGCACGCACGTCAAGCTTCGCGGGGTCCGGTCCGACAAGTTAAAACCCCGGTGGCTTGGTCCGTTCGAGGTGCTCGAAATGCGGACACCCGTGGTGGTACGGTTGGCTCTTCCGCCTTCCATGCCTGTCCACGATGTGTTCCACATCTCCAAGCTCAAGCTCTACCATGATCCGGCCGAGCATTTCCCTGACCGCAGTTCTGAACCTCCCCCTCCGGTGGTGATCGAGGACGAGCAAGAGTTTGAGGTGGAGGCCATCCTTGACCACCGTCGTCGTGGTCGTGGATGGGAGTACCTGGTCAAATGGAAGGGCTATGATGCGGCCCACAACTCATGGGAGCATGCCCGCAACTTCAACGTTGGCGGGATCAATGCTATCCTCCAGGGGTATCAAGAGCGGACCGGGACAGCTCGCTCCTAAAGGGGGGGGGGTAGTGTAAGCCGGACAGTACCAACGGCACTGATCACGGCTTAAGGCTTCCTTGAATGTATAATCTGACTATGGATTTGGAGTCTATAGGAAAAACTGTGCAAGATCGACCCAAGAACGGGGTCGATCCATCAAGAATTGAGGAAGTTACGCCCGGCCGAAGGTTGGACCGGCCGAGGGGAAAACAGATGACGGGAATTCATCCCCAAGGACCAAGGCTCGACCCTCGGAAGACCCAAAAAGGCCGAAGCGCCCCTTGGGGCCCGGTTAGTCAATGAGTCAAGGATCATTGATGGCCAAGAGCGCTTCGGAATGGCGCCTCGATGTGTCATTACCAGCAAGGGCGCTTCGGGCGGCCGTCACCGCCGCTAGTGGTGCTGCCAGCGGCAGATTATCGTGGTTCACGGAAACGGCCATATCTCGGCCGTTCCTCCACGGAATGATGCAATTCTTGGTGTGTTGGAAAGCTGGGAAGATGAGCTATGTGAAGCTGGAGCCATAACGCTCATCCCAGGTCCATACAGAGCCACGCACGGCTCGGCCACCTCGGGTCGCCTAGGATGTGTCATCATGTACATATAGTCTTGTATGTTGACACTTGAATAACAAGAACAGTTTACTCCCACTGTGCCACACGTGTTTCCGTCCTCCCCCAAGACGACCCTACGCTTCCACAATGCCGGGTTGGTGTGCACCGGCCTCCCCTGGGTCGCCGTTGCCACCGGTTGGTGCCTCCACCATCCGGTTCAGGCTAGCACACCGAGCCCGGTTCACACATACACTCCCCTCCTATACTCACTCTGTTTACCCCCCCCCCCCTCGCTCGCCACATTCACTTGCACATGTGAATCACAACATTTTACACTAATTCACATTTAGCACACCTCTCACATACACTCCCTACATACATTTGTGTGTAATGTTGTGATTCACATGTACAAATGAATGAGGGGAGTGGGGAGGAGGGGGGGAGGGGGGTCTATATGGTGAGTGTATGAGGGGAGTGTATGGGGTGATGGGTGCTAAACATACACTAGTGTATAATGCTGTGATTCAGATGTGAAGGTGAAAGTGGGGGGAGGGTGGGGGGGGTTGTATGTGGTGAGTGTATGGGGAGATTGTATATGGAGATGGGTACTAAATGTACACTAGTGTATAATGTTGTGATTCACATGTGCAAGTGAATGTGGGGGGTTCCCTGTGTGTGTACTCTTCCAGGAAGGTGCTTCTTTGGTTTTTTTTGGAAGGTGGGAGTATGTTGTTTCCAGGAAGGTGATTCCCTGTGTGTGTGCTCTTCTTGGAAATTCATGGAAAAGTAAGTAGTTTCCAGGAAAGTGCTTTGCTGTGTTTTTGTTTTTCCATGAAGGTGCATGTCTGTGTCGATGTGTTTCCATGAATGTGGTTTTCTGTGTATGTCTGTCTCCGTGATATTGCTTACTGGTACATGTGTGTTTCCGGGAGGTATCCTCTTGGTGTACATGTGTTTCCAAGAGTTTACCTTCTGGCATAGGTGTATTTATAGGAAGTTGCCTTCTGGTGTACATGGGGTGTCCTTGTTTCTTGGAAGTATCCATCATGTGCCGTGCACGTTGTACACTAGGAAATGAGTGTACATTCTGAGGGTGATTGGTCATGAATGCCGAACGTGACGTGGTGCTAGACAAGGTAGCACTCAAATGTGTGGTCGACGTCTATAGGAGCACCATTTGGCGTGGCCACCTACCTACATGAGGCAATGGCGAGCGTCCTTACCGTAAGCCTCAACTTTTCGGTGCCCTTGAAGGCGTCTCATGTTGGGAGTCATCTTGCCACTATTGAAACATTGTGGAGGTTGGCTTACTGGCTTGTAGGTCAAAGTGGGGGTAGTCTGTACTGTAAGTCATGCGTCATATGCTTTTCTAAGGACAAGTGGACAGAAAATAAGAAGATGAACAGCAATAAAACAAATTTACAGGGTAAGAAGCTCCCATTGTTTGAAAATGCTTCTCTTTACAACTGAAAAAGCAACGGGTGAGAATTTCATATCCAGCAAAAATGATACCGTCATTGAAAGCGGTGACAACGATGTTGCCGATGACATTGTGTGTCATCAGTTGAAGCGCAAGGGAAAGATGGGGTGTTCAATGTATGTTTTCGATGGCTTCGTGTGTGTGGCCACAAAGATGGAGTGCCTCATCCAGGACGAGGCACCAAATTTGGTGTACAAAATTGCGGTCGAGCTTCTCTTGGTAGACAACACGTTTGACACCAATTTTGTCACCATCATGCTCAAGCGTTTCAAGGAGGAACCAACAGTTTAGGAGGCGTGCATCTACTCCATTCTTCCTTTATGCAAGCATGGCATGGACGATGTGTTTTGCCGTGTACCGCATGTGAGCATGGAACCCTATGTGAGCAAGCCGTTCAGTGATGGAGTAAGTGCACCTTATGACGTGGACAATGATGTGGTACCAAGTCAAATAGCTTGAGATGTAACAAGTAATGATGATCTACAACATGTTATGGGGAATAAGGATGTTTTTCATGCCAGCACGAAGTAATTTGACGAAGTCTGAGCTGTCATGGATCAAAGTGTTTCGTTAGTGTGCCATGTAATCACGCCACATACGTTGAGCAATTTGCAACTGTGTTACTCGCATCAAAGCATCCCCACCCGCCCCCTACTAACCGGGATACGGAATGGTCTTTGCCTCACATTTTCCACATCAATTTTTCATTCTTAGAATCAAATTGTGCATGGTGAAACGTGATAGAAGAAGCCGGCTTTGAATGATCACATTGTAGGTGGGAATAGGTGCAACCATCCCTTCAAAAATCCAAATTGCCTCTCAATCATGGAAAGAGCGTTTGCATGCCATAGTTTGAACAATTCTTTGGTATCTTATAGGCGGAACACCCTCACCAAACTCTTGGAGATGATATCACCTTTCGCAAAAGGGACTCATGGAGCTAAAGCCCTTAGAGAATGACATGACAGTAAGGAGGTATGTTGAGGGAGGCAGTTGTAAACCACATAAAAAATGTCAAAAAACATTCTAACATCATGTGCCAATCTCTCCCACCCCCTCATAACAAACTTGGACTTGAACTTGGTGTCACAAGAAGCTAAGACATTTTGGGTCACTTCTTGATGTCGATTAATGTAGGCTCCTTACCTCCCACGACCAACATGATTGAGACATGGGTTCCGTCAAAGACACCAACGCATTGCTGGAAACTTGGCAAGTAGACACCACGCCCCACCCAAGCTTGAGGATTTGGATCGCCCGGCCATAGTTTACGTAGCAAACTCAAGGCAAATGTCAACACCACTGCCACCATCTCCCGTAACACGTGTCAAATGATTTTCATGACAAGTTGGAAGCGCTATCCAGTGTTACATATGTACATGGCGTGTTTAACACATTAAAGCCATATGAAAAGCTATCCTGTAACATCAATTGTATCTCGCAAATTGCAGTACGCAACCAAAGTTTCATGACAATGATGTTCCATGATGGTATTGTCATGCGCGTGATGTTTAAGAAGCGACCCTGGTGGCCGCGAATGAGGTCATGGAGCCAAGAGACACTGCCAAACGGTGATCTGAGCATCGGTTATTCTAGGATTCTATTGTGCAGTCGCTCACACATTTCATGGACAATGTCATACACGACTGCGAGGATGATAGCACATAAGAAACAACTTTTCGAACTACTTTCATGTGGACTAGGGCCCTCCTGCATAGGCAAACCATGGCGAGAGCCAGAGATTAGTGCTTACATCCCTCCTATGCTAAACATGGGACACATCACAAACGCGTCTAGAATCTGCAATGTCCGTCAAACTCAAGCGAGGCAAACGAGTGGGGGGCAAATGGTCATGTGCTCGATCTTGGCAATGGGTTTGTTGATCGTTAGAAACGTGCACGTTAGATTGGAATGAGCATTGTAAAATGTTTCATATTTGAAAAAAAAGGAATCTTTCAAATGAGTCTCCAATCATCGACGAGCTCAACCATGCTGATGGATCTCATTCATGATTGGTTCTATCACCTTTTCGTGCCAAAAAAACCATCGATGAATTGAAACGATTCTGGTTGAAGGCTTAAGTGTAGTTGCTACGCCTTTTCCTATGAGAGAACTTCCGTAACAATAGCTACTTTTTCCACCACATGGAGGTCTCAGACGTGGTAGACACGTGCGAATGTGTGTTGGATAAGCAATGAGCCCTTTTGAGGGCACCGATTGTGACCTTCTTGCAATCACTTTCTGTGCAAAAGAATACGGCATTTTTGGACGGTTTTCTGATGATGGCCTTTTCCGTTAGTAGACCACCAAGACGTCAAGTTCCATGGTTCAGGTGTATGAAAGGATGAAGTAAGTATAATGTTGTCAGAAAATAAAGTTAAAACAATACGATGTAAGTGAACTTTGTAAATCTTTTTGTTAAACTACCGTTTTCATGTTTTCATGAATTTCTACATAAAACCATTATGTTATTGCCATGTAAGGATTTGGACATGTTTTTGGGTTACATGTTAGCTTAACTGCAATCATTTTTTTGCGTTACATGTTAACCTTGTTTCAATTCTCCTTTCTTTCATCCGTTACGCATGAATGCATGAAAGCAAAGGATACTTAGAACTTCAATAAGGTCATAAAGAGATGGAAATGATGCCAAGTGTACGGGAGTCTTCCAATAGATAAACATATTCTTGGTGTATCATGTTTGGGGTATTGATTTCTGGACTTGATACATGTTTGCATAGATTTTTTATGTAGCTTAAAACGAGGATCGAAATTCATGGCATATGTGGTGTATAGATGTATATTGATTATTATTGGGTTACAAAGTAACCTTATTGCAATCAATTTTTCCGAATGCTTAGTCACCTTTTTGCAATCACTTTTGGGGTTACGTAGTAGCCTTATTGTAATGAATTTTGGATCACTATATGAGATACCTGAATAGAATAAATTTGAAACTGATTCTCTCGTCGTCTGGTGAAAAATGACCTAAGTACCCATCAACCGCCGCTACCGCCATGCAAGTAACAAAGAAAACAGGCAAAACCGCATGGCGAGACCGCATGCCATGCGCTGACGACGCATGGCATGAGGCGTCCTCCGCTAGTATCACATGTTGAAATTCTTCACGCCCACAGCAAAGGTTGAATAAGCCTTGCTGACGTGACAGGGCCCTGATGTGCTTAGCTAGACATGTACATGCTCTAAAAAAAAAGTAAACTGCAGAAGCTTTTTTTTGTGAGATTTTGATTGTATTATGAAAATACAGAAGTACATGTAGAGTAACACACAAAAGTACATGTACTAGTCTCACAACAGCATATGTACAACACAAAGCTTTGACTATGTTCCTGGCCCAAGCTGAACGCAATGTCTTGCCAAACGTCCAGCCTTGGACAAGAGTCTTGGCGAGTCTTGCAAGTAGACAGGCCTTCAAGAAGTCAGGACCCCTCCTAGCCAAGCTGGCACTATTGCCAGGCTCATTGGGTCGACAGAGGAGAACTCTAGCAGGATCTGGAACTGGATGCAAAGTCAAAAGGCTAACTTTGCTGGTACTAGCTGACACTCAGATGCTCTAGGATGCTGAGATAAAATGTGACGGCTACCAGCACCTCCTTTTATACTGCTACGCTTGGGGGAGTCTAGTCCCTTCTGCATCCTTCTAGGTAGTAGTCTCAACGGCACCACCTGCTGATGTAGTAAAGCGTCATCCAGCATTGGAGGACGCGTTGCTGATGCACTAATTCATTGACGAGGTCGTGTGCTAGCTCAGACGACCTCGGTGCTGCCTGTACAATGTCATGCGCACACCTCGTAGGGTTACATCCTCCAACCTGCCTCCTTTGAGGCATTTGTTGAGTTGTCCAACGTAGGTGAGAAAACCGAGGTGGTCATTCCTCTTTTGGACATTCAAACGGAGTTATATACACTCCCCAGTCGTGAACACGACACTTGCGAGATTATTCGAGTAATCAACTGGTCTGTACAGTGGAAAATTCACAAGAGGAATTTTCCCGACAACTCACAGAAAAATCTACAACTCTTGTAAGAACCCCAGAATCAAGAATTGACTGCACCCGCCTGTAGCATAAATCTAGCGCAGTTATCGCTTCACTCCAACACTCCCCCTCGATAAGTGTGCTGGTGATGACGGGCACCTTGTCGATTTCACCCAGAGGTGAAGAATTCAATGATTTATTTATTAGTCATAAGAGCTGGTTCGATGAGACGGATGCCCGCGGCTTCGTCCGAAGCTCGAGTCTCAGAGATGAAGTTTGGGTAGTTTATCGGGTGGAAGAAAATCTGTCCGATCTCGATTCCAGCTTCCGGGTGCCCGCAGAACATAGTTTGGGTCACCTTGGGTTCTTGTCCAGGCTCCAACTGTGATCCTGAAAAATAGGGGAGGCCTTGAACAACTCCAGGCACCACAACTGTCATTTTCTTAGGGAGATTGTCAATTCCTGATACCTCCTTGATGTTGACTTTCGCTTGTGAAAGTTCAACTTGTGATAGGACGGGAAAACTGGTTATCCTGTCTTGGGAAGGTTGCAGTCGAGGTATCCTATCTTGGAAAGGTCGCAGTCAAGCTGGTAGGATGGGAAAATCGCCAGATAATACATTCTGAGCCTTTCCTGACTTGGAGGTGGAGTAGAAAATGGCAATTCCGCACTCCAATTGTTCATCCTGACATTTTTGGGTGCACAGTTGCGAGTTGAGTCCTGTTTTTCCATCAGTTGCTCTCCCTTTGTCGCTTGGTGACGACCGTCCGCCTTTGTCTGCTCTTCAGAGGGCGAGTTGTTACTTGGGAGTGCAGTTTCTGGAGAGAGAGAGAGAGAGAATGCTGCTCCACTGACCTCCTTCGTCGTGGCGCAGGTGTTCCTCACCATACTTAGTCTCAAAATCACGTTTTCGGCTTGTAGTCCTGCCTACAGTTGCTTTTCGTCCTTTTCCTCCACCGGTCGGTCGTGTAGTGGTGGAGGTGGTTACGGTGGCCAGACTTGGACTCGCGAGAGGCAAGCTGCTCGTCGCCGAAACCGTTCCGAGTGGAACTGCTCCAATTTGATGTATGCTACTTTGCTCTCGCTCCCTCTCGTGTCCTGCTGCACGGCCTCAGATTTGATTGTCTCCACCGGTCAGGGTAACAGTGAGTTGGCAGTTGGTGGCTGCGCTCACAGCTTTTTGTGGCCAAGATCTCGACATTGCGATGTGAGCTGCCACCATCCCCACGCCCCCTCCGTCGGTTTGTTTCACTGCGCAAGCCTCTGACGTGTTGTTTGTCTTTTTCTCTTTTTTATTTTTTTGTTTGTTCTTGCTGCGCTTCTCAAGGCCATAACCCTGCAGCTTCTGGATCGGAACGTCGCGGGGTCGTGTCTCCCCACTTTGCTCGCTCGCTTGAGCGAGATGCAGTCCACGTGGGGGAGCAAACTTGGGTCGCGAGCCAAAGCTCGCGTTCCGACGCAGCCGCTCGGCGTCAAATCCAGTCCTCGGCGCAGAAGTCAGCCGCAGCGATTCGTTGACATTGTCACCTTGAGCGACGAACAGCCATGATAGTAGAGTGGTCAGCAGGTGTTTGTAAGAGCTAGTGCGACAAAACTTGCTACGGCGAAGTTTTCACTAGGATTTTTCCAGCTGCTGCTGCTTGCTGCTGCTGCTTACTTTGAAGCTGCTAATAGTGCATTTCTACTGCATTTAGCTGCTCTTGAGTAGGCAAAGAGCCACGAGATTCTAGTTTAAATGGCGCTGAAGTCGATGAAATCGATGAATAAAAAAAGTCGTGAATCGTAAATGGTTTTGTGAATGCAGGAGATGGCGTACAGTTGACTTGAGGAGCTAGAGTGTTGGTGACGACAGGCTCCTTTTCCCCTCTCCCCTTGTCAACTGCACGCAGCACTCTGCACGCTCCATACACCATGAAACACCTGAGCAGGTTGCCACTGGATTGCATTGTCATGGTGAGGGTGCGAATCTTTGACTTCCGCATACTGGAGAGCTTGGTGTGGTTTCGTTGATACTGCGAGAGTGCGTTTGAGGTGAGTCGGCACTGAATAGTGCACCGATTGAAGATGTCTTTTGGAACTGTCTTGGTTAGGAAGTCCGTTGCTTGCTCCAAACCAGACAAATGCACGAGCCACACAATGTCATCAACGACTTTTGACCGGATCCAGTGGCCGCGGATGTCGATGTGTTTTGTGCATCCTTGGAATTTGGTGGAGTTTGTAAAATCGATCGCGGACTTCTTGTCGACGTAAATTTCAGTGGGATTCTTTTGCCCAAATCAGATGCCATCAAGAAGTTTCCGTAGATAGGTCACCTCTTGTGCGACTGATGTTGCTGTGATGTACTCAGCTTCAGCAGAGCTGAGTGTGATGATGTTCTGCTGCTTGCTTGACCGAGAGACTACAACTCCCAAAAGAGGGCACACGAAGCCGGTAGTGCTCCGTTGGTCCTCCTCCGTGCCTCCAAAATTTGCATCAATGAAGCACTTGAGCTCCAAGTCCTTCCAGGTTTGAAGCGAAGTGGTGCATCCTTTGTGGCGCTCATGTACATAAGGGCTCGATCAAGCTCCTTACAAACTTGCGTTGTGCAGGTCTCGTTCCCACGTGCAAGGTTCCCCACAGCGTATTGTAGGTCCGGTCGAGTACAACTTGCAGCATGCATGAGTGACCCCACCCTGCTCCGGTAGTCGGTCTCACTCCTCCCCCTTTGTCCCTGATGCATCAATTGTTGTTGGGTTCAGGGTGTTGGTACGCGTCAGTCAGGCACATCAAATGGTTCAAAGACCTTTGTGCAGTCGGTCACTTGGCTCAGCTCCAAGATACGCAAGTCGTGATTGCGCTTAATGTTCATGCCAAGGTAAAACTCAAAGGATGGCATGAGCGTTATGTTCACCTCTTTGGCCATTGCTGTAGCCATTTCTTTGATGAACTGTGAAGATGGGCCGATGATGGGGATGTTATCCACTTACACAAGGGCATAGCAGTTTGGACGATCGTCAGGTGCAGGTTGGTGAAGAAAGAGACAGTCGTCGTATGCCGATGGTCGGAAGTCGAGGTTCTCCAAAAGTGCTTGTAGCTTCCTATACCAGAGAAGTGGACTCTGCTTCAAGTCGTATAGGCTCTTGACCAGCTCGCACACATTTCCACGGCCATCGTTCTATCCCTCCGGCTGCTTCATGAAAACGGTAGTGTCCATCTCTCCGTGCAAGAAGGCGTCCTTCATGTTAAGTTGCTGCACAACATAGTCCTCAACTGCTGCGATGGCAAGCATGATGTGTGCTGTCGTGTAGTGGTTTACAGGTGGATAGGTTTCAAAGAAGTCCTTTCCTTCCATCTGTGTAAAGCCTTTTGCAACAAGTCGGGCTTTGAACTTTTCAATGCTCCCGTCAGCCTTGGTCTTGATGCGAAAAACCCACTTCACCCCCACAGGCTGTGCATGTGGTGGTAGTTCAGTCGGTTCCCACGTTCCCTGCTCCATTCGACTGTTGTACTCTGCAGTAAGTGCTACTTTCCACTTTGCTGCATGCTCACCACTTAGAGCTTCTTGTAATATCTTTGGCTCCGATGGGAGTTCTTTCAAAGGCGTGAAACAAGTGCAGCAAGGTGTGTCGTGGAGATTCAGCAAGGACGAGCTCGTCCTCCTTGAACACTGAGCACGCTGTTATGGCAAGGTTGTGCTCCTCCTTATCATCTCCTTGCATTTGTTCCATTTGCTATTCACATAGGCGTGTGAAACGTTGATTGTCCACAGTGAGTGGAGGTTGAACCTTCCTCGGCGGTTGTGAACCATCTTGCACGCCCACCGTCTAGGCTTCATCATGCTGTACATCAACCGAATCATCGTCCTGGGTGGTGTTTTCAAGGTGGTGAGTGCCAAAGGGCACATGCGCGTGCACCCTCTCATTATCCGCCTCATCTAGATTTGAAAGGGTGAGTTGATGTGTGTCCGCTTCTCCTTCTGATTCCGCAAGTGACTCGACGTAGGAACCGAAGAAAGTCTGAAGAAGATCTAGGGCCGTTTTCCGCTCGGCCTTCCATGCTGTGCATGTCAAGTTCCAAGAAAATATTGCATCTCGGCTGATGATGGTGCGTTGTGAGTCCATTTTGATGAACTCCCATCCTTTCATGTTGGATGCTTATCCCATGAACGAGCCCCAAGACGCCTTGTCAGTCAGCTTCCTCATTCGCTCCTTTGGCATGTGAATAAGTGTGATGCAGCCAAACGTCCGTAGCCCTTTGATGTCTGGCTTGTCCCCATGCTATGCTTGAAACGGTGTCATGTTAGGCAATGCTATGTAAGGTACATGGTTGCACACCCAAACTTCATGGTTGAGCGCGAATGGCCACTAGGTGTTGTCAAGTTCTGCTCCAAAAAGCATCGACTTGAGCGTATCTTGAATCGTACGGTTTGCACGTTCTACAACTCCGTTTTGCTGTGGTTTGTAGGGCACTGAAAAACTGTTGCACGATACCCATGTCCTCTAGACGAGACATGAAGTCAGTGCTGGTGAATTCTCAAGCGTTGATAGAGCGTAGGACTTGTAGCTTCTTATTGCTCTACCTCTCTGCCATAGCTAGCCACTTGAAAAATTAGGACGATGCTTCGTCTCTTGTCTTGAGAGTGTAGCACCAAGTGAATCGGGTTGCATCGTTGATGAACAGGAGAAAGTATCAAAGACCCGAAATCATCATGACAGCTGGTAGTGGTCCGCAAATGTCAGTGTGGACCAACTTGAGCTTCTCCGAAGTATCGCACTTGCTCGCGGGCGGAAACACTTGTCGTGGCAGTTTTTCCTTCAAGCAATCTTTGTAGGGATTTGAAGTCCTCTTGTCGTCATTGTCCTTGATGTCAAGTCCATGAACATGCTGGTGCTTCTTCATGGTCTCGAATAGCTGGTAGCTAATGTGGCCTAATCTCTTGTGCCACACGCTAATGGCTGCACCGGAAGATTGGTGTAGACTTACGGCAGCAAAGGGAGACTTCTGGGTTGTTGTTACGGGAGGGTTGAAGTCAAGTCCGATCATGCCGCACGGCAGAAGATGGCCTTTGGCAAACACTTCCCCTTCAATGTTCCGTAGGGTGATATTGTTGCCGTTGCTCACAATGTGACCTCCTCTCTTCATCAGTTGTCTGAGTGACAATAAGTTGACGGCAATCTCAGGGATGTAGAGAACATCTCCAAAATTCACCTGAGCTCCATCGTAGCCTGTCACTACCACTCTGCCTTTTCCCAACACTGGGACCTGCTTGTTGTTGGCGACTGTCAGAAAGCTCTTTGTGCTAGGCTGTAGATCCTGGAGACAGGACCTGTTACATGTGATGTGTGATGTCCACCCATTGTCGAGGTACCACACATGTGGTGAGCGAACGAGGTCGTCGCTCTGTGCATCCGAGAGTTGAAACACGGAAGCTGAGTAATCAAACTCCTTCTTGCCTTCGTTGTTGCCTTTCTTTACTAACTCTTGAGTCTCCTTCTCCTTGTCACCATCCTTCTTCTCCTTCCCTTTGTCTCCAGGCTTTTCACCTTGGTAGCCTTTTTACTTCTTTGCCAGCGCCTCATCCGCAATCCGCTTTCTGCATTTTATTTTCTTGTGGCCAATCTTTTTGCAATAGTGACATTCTATTGCAGGTCGTGATCCTGTACGTTGGCCACTAGCGTTGCGGTCGTTGGCGTTTGGACTGGGCCGGGCTGTGACCTGGGAAGATGCTGAGTTCATCATGGGTTGGCTCTTTCATGATGGATGACCTGCATTGACGTGGGCTACACTTGCTATAAAAAAGGTGTGTTGGACAGAAGCCCGGCCCTCTCCTTTGCAAGCTTGCGGTCGCGATGCTCTGTGAGCAATGTTTTGCACATGTTCGCCTCTGTCAACTCTGACTCTTACTTGGACTTCAGCACGTGCCTTACATTCTCCCAGTCTCCTGTTAAGCCACTGAGAAGGAAGGTTACAAAAACAGGCTCCGAGATTGGAGCATACGTTACCGAAAGCTGATCCCGTAGGGACTTTGCTTTGTTGATGTAGTCTTCAATGTTGCTGAAGTTGCTGAGGTTAATTTGCGATAGCTCTGTAAGAAGGTGAGACTTGAAGGTTGAGTCTCTAACCATGTAGGTCTTGAGCAGGTAAGACCAAGCATGTTGAGCAGGTTTAGCCGATCCCTCAAGCATCCTGATTTCTTGTTGTATGCAGCCTTGGTGAAGTAGTTGAACTCTGCCACCTCTTATGGTGATGACCCCATTGGTGGCGGCGAGTAATGCCCGTTGTAGAACTCCCATATGCAGTGGATCTGGGTGACCTGTTTGAACTTGTGCACCCAGTGTGTGAAGTTCTCTCCGTTGAACTTGTCAACCTTGATCTTGTGCAGCTGCAAGGATGCCGCTGTAGCTGGCACTGTGATTTCCAGATGTTGGAATGGGATTCCTTGTCCTCCCAATGGTTGGAAAGGAACAGGATACTGCTGCATGGGTACAGCTGGGAACGCCTGACTTTGAGCCATTCCTGCAGCTACTACAGGCTGAGCCCCGTAGGCTTGCGACATAGGAGCTGGTTGAGCCTGTTGGTGTGATGCCAATGGTGGCACCCCTGGCATCCCTTGCAAATGTGCAAGGAACTGCTGCTACACACCTCTGTTTGTAGCTACTCCAGGCTACAATTGCTGGGAAATAGCAAGTTGAAAGACCGGTGGAGGATTTGCTTGAGAGCGATGGGTAGAAGATGCTTGTGATTGCTTTTGCCACTGCATCTGCTCTTGCACTTGTTGCTATAGTTGTTGTTGCTGCTGTTGCTGCACCATGTGTTCATGCATCTGCTGCTACTGCAGTTGATACTCAGCTAGCTGTTGTTGAAGTTGTGCATTCTGTGCAGCTAACGTTGCATGCGTCTGTTGCAAAAACTGTGTGTGTGACGCTTGAGCCGCATGTGTGAGCTGCTCTTCCTGTTGAAGGAGCTCCTGGGCTCCAAGCTGCTACCTCAATGCCTCTTGTTCTTGCTCCACAGCTTGACGTGCCAATGCTTCCTGCTGCGCCATCCGTTGCGCTTCCTCAACCAAGCGTTGTGCTTCTGCTGTTTTCCATTGTGCGTGATCTGCGACATTGCGTCCCTGCTCCTGACCCATGCGTGAACCATGCATGAATGACTGATTGTCAAGGGGAGGGGAACCTCCCCCTTGATTATTAAGAGGAGGAGGACCTCCCCCTTGGTTTTCAGGTTCCATGCCACTCATTGGAACCTCTATGGTTGTGCAATTTGTAGGTTGAACTGCAAGGCCAATGCGACAACGCAGATGCTACCGCCCACTTGTACAGAGATGGTGGATGTCGTCTCCACCAGCTACAACAACCACCATGATGTTACTACTGATGTTCTAGCTAGAAGCAAGACCTCGCACTGATACCATGTTGAAATTCTTCACGCCCACAGCAGAGGCTGAGTAGGCCTTGCTGACGTGACAGGACCCTGCTGTGTTTAGCTAGACATGTATATGCTATTAAAAAAAGTGCAGAATCTTCTTTTGTGAGATTTTGATTGTATTATGAAAGTACAAAGGTACATGTAGAGTAGCACTATGTACTAGTCTCACATCAGCATATGTACAACACAAAACTTTGACTATGTTCCTGGCCCAAGCTGGGCGCAACGTCTTGCCAGGCATCCAGGCGTGGACAAGAGTCTTGGCGTGTCTTGCAGGTAGACAGACCTTGAAGAAGTCAGGGCCCCTCCTAGCCAAGCTGGCAGTGTTGCCAAGCTCACTGCGTCGACAGAGGAGTACTCTAGCAGGATCTGGAACTGGATGCAAAGTCAGAAGGCTAACTTTGCTGGCAATAACTGGCACTCAGATGCTCTAGGCTGTTGAGATGAAATGTGACGGCTACCAGCCCCTCCTTTTATACTGCTACGCTTGGGGGAGTCTAATCCCTTCTACTTCCTTGTAGGTAGTAGTCTCAACGGCACCACCTGCTGATGTAGGAAAGCGTCGTCCAACATTAGACGACACGTTGGTGATGTAGTAATTCATTGACGAGGACGTGTACGGGCTCAGAAGACCTTGGTGCTGCCTGTACAATGTCATGCGCACACCTCGTAGGGTTGCATCCTCCAACCTGCCTCGTCTGAGGCAGTTGTTGAGTTGTCCAACGTAGGTGAGAAAACCGAGATGGTCATTCCTCCCTTGGACTTTCCAACGAAGTTATATACACTCCCCAGTCGTGAACACAAAACTTGCAAGATTATTCCAGGAATCAACTGGCCTGTATAGTGGAAAATTCACAAGAGGAATTTTCCCGACAAGTCACAGAAAAATCTGCAACTTCTTGTAAGAACCTCCAAATCAAGAATTGACTGTGCCAGCCTGTAGGATAAATCCAGCGCAGTGATTGCTTCACTCCAACATCACAAACCCCTTTGTTGAAGGATTTGTGATACTAGCGGGGGGAGGTTTGTTTAGAGTTTGCGGGGAGTTTGAGACTCCCCATGCATTGAAAGGAAACCTGCNAAAAAAAAAACCCCTAAAACCCCAAATGTAATTTGAGATAGGGTTTAATTGTGTTTGTGCGTTAAAAGAATAGGTTTTCATTTTATAAGAAAGTGTCCAAAACAAAATAAGGGTGTTTTTGCTCGATGGTGAGGGAGCCCGCGCCAAACATTAAACCGTAAATCAAATTGGGGGGTTTGCGTGACACCCAAAAAAAAAATGGTCATTGCTCCCTCACAATTCTCGCGTGGAAGTGATGTCAGCATGCAGTTTTTTTTTCATGCTCGCCCGTCAACGTATGCCATGAGCAAGCATGATTTTTGGCTGGGATTTTGAGTTTTCTTTTGCCTTTACCGGGTGGATCAGAGTCACACTTTGCGTTTCATGGATATCTGAGCTATTTCACCCTTTTTGAATTCGCTTGCTTGACGTCGTTCAAGCATGTGGGGTGCGTTTTGGTGGTTTTCGAGGCCACCGAATGCTCCCCACCTTGAGTTTGCCATTCTGTGGAACGAAAAATGCGAGCGCAACAGGTGTACGACCATTCGAAATGGGGCAGTTTGACCTAAGGGCCCTGTTCCGGTATGCATCTCGACTACAAGCCCCCTTTTCCTAGTTCATGAACCACGGGGCCCTGATGGCCTATCTAAGGAACAAGGGAGTCCTGCCGCTCGATCTCAGCGAAAACGGGGCCCTTTTGCACAGTCCTTCGTGTCACATCTTCAAGC
>SZWC01019300.1:8588-19959 GCA_023375785.1 Penium margaritaceum | reverse complement strand
CTATGGACTCTAGACAAGTCATTGTAACATGACGATACAGATCACAATGGTTGTCAACGACAAAAGTGGTTCACATATGGAATGCATGTGTACATGGAATGACTTGCCAAAGATACTCCGGGTCTTTTGATTTGATAATTGCATCTTGTCGAATGTTATTGATCAGGTTGGCATTTCCAATACTATAGTGTTCCTTGAATCTGTTCAAAATCTTAAAAAAAATCCATCTAATCTTTGAATTCGCCCAATTTTGGGCCTTTTGTTCCTGGGGTGATTCTCCCAAACCCCTGACAATAAAACCCCTGATGTTTGAAGTTTCTCATTGCCTCCCACTTAAGGTCCTCCTGAGGACTCGCAGCAGCTTGCGGTTGTTCAATAACTTGAACTTTTGAGTTGTCGATCGTCCACATGACCGCATATTGACATGTCAACATGCTCACGCGTGGCTTTGACTGTTAGTTGACCTGTTAGGGGACGCCAAATTTCACGTGCGCACCTTGTTGACAGAGTTTGCAATGTAGGAAATCATCGCAAGGGCTGACCACTTCCGCCAAAGTTAATTTGCTTTGAATTTTTTTTTCTTTGTGTACAAAATCCAGGATTACATGTTCAACTTGGTGACTCTCCCAAAGAAGTGATTTTTATGGTACTGATTATAGGCGAATGAAAAACAGTCATTTTGAACGAATGCAAGGAACAGTATGGTAGATGGACTCAGGCTGATTTGGTATGCAATGGTGTGCAAGTTGGAGTGAATGAGGAATGCCTATCACAAGACATACTCAATGTACTCAACACAATTAGAAACCATGACGGGGCACTTGTACCATGATATGCCTACACAGCAAAAGATGCAATGGCCATCGGTGCATGAGCAATGCATTGCATCTAGTAAGGACTTAACATACACCCGCAAAAACCATCATATGGTTGGTTCTTTAAAGGTTCACCCTTCCAGGACTGCAGGGTGCCTATGGCCTATCGGGGTTCCCAGCGTACCCTAACAAAACATGCTATGGACTCCAGACAGGTCACTGGAACAAGACGATGTATGTCGTTATGGTTGTCAACGACAAGAGAGGTTGAAATAAAATATGTGTGTGTGCATGGAATGACTTGTCAATGATACTTCTGGTTTTAAGATCTAAATATCGCATCTTGTTGGAAATTGTTGATCAAGTCAGCAGTGTCAATAGACAAGCCTGGGCTGGTGTGGTATGCAATCATGGACAAGAGAGAATGAAAGCGGGATGTCTATCATTAGAGAGACTCACATTACTCAATGTACTCACACACCACGATGTAGCACTTGCACCACGACGTATCACGGTATGCCTGGACGTTGAAAGACATCAATAACTATCGTTGCGTCAACAATACATTGCATCTAACTAGGAGTGAATGGATACCCACTCAAACCATGACGTGGTTGGTTCTTCCAAGGTTCACCCTTCTGGAACCGCGGGTGGCTGTGGACAGTCAGGATTCCTAATGTACCCTAACACCATATGTTGTGGACTCCAGATAGGTCAGTAGAACAAACGATACACATCGCTATGGTTTTCAACAACCGAAATGGTTCACATATGAAATTCATGTGTGCATGGAATGAATTCTCAAAGCTACTTTGGGTCTTCGGATCTGTACATTGCATCTTGTAAAAAGCTATTCATCAGGCTGACATTGTCGATTGTACTTGGGCTGGTGCGGTATGTAATGATGTGCAAGTGGAGGTGAATGAGGATTGCCAATCACAAGACAGTTTCACTTTGCTCAACACAATCAAACACCACGATGCAACACTTGTGCCACAACATATCACGATGTGTCTGTACAAAGAACAACATCAACGGCCAGTTGTGCGTGAACAATTCATTGCATCTAGTGAGGACTGAATGGACACCCAGTCAATCCAAGACGTGGTTTTCTCTTCAAAGGTTCACCCTTAAAAACCGCAGGATGGCTATGTCCAATTAGGATTCCCAATGTTTCCCAAATCCACCTGCTTTGAACTCTAGATAGGTCACTGTAACATAACAAAACACATTGATATGGTTGTCAACGACAAAAGTGGTTTGCATTTGGAATGCATGTGTGCATGGAGTGACTTGCCAAAGATACTTTGGGTCTTCATATCTAAAAACTGCATCTTGTTGAAAAACATCTTCAAGTTGGCATCTTCAATAAATGAACTTGTGTTGGTGTTGTATGCAATGATGTGCAAGTAAAGGTGAATGAAGAAAGTCTATTACAAGACAGACTCACTTTACTCAGCACACTGGGACACCATAATGCAACACTTGTAGCATGACGTATCTTGATATGCCTAGACGACAAACGACGTTAACGACCATCTGTGTGTGAACAATGCATTTCATATAGTGAGGACTGAATGAATACTCACTCAAGCCATGACATGATTGGTTCTTCCATCTAGAACCGTGGGATGGCTATGCTAGTCAGGAGTCCCAATGTATCCCAGCACCACATGTTATGGAATCCAGAAAGTTCATTAGAACAAGACAATAGACATTGCTATGCTTGTCAATGATGAAAGTGGTTCACATATTGAATGCATGTGTACATGGAATGACTTGTCAACGATACGTTGGGTCTTCATGTCTGAATTTTGCATCTTGTCAAAAGCTTTAGATCAAGTTGGCATTGTCAAAGGATGAACTCAGACTGGTTTGGTGTGCAATGATGAGTAAGAGAGAGACAGAGGAATGCCTATCGTAAGACAGACTCACTTTACTGAAAGTACCCAGACACAGTACTTGTATCACGGCGTATTGTGATATTATTAGAGAATGAAAAACTTCAACGGCCATCGATGTGTGGATAATGCATTGTATCCAGTGAGGAATGAACGGACATCCACTCAAACCACAACGAAGTTGATTCTTCAAAGGCTCACCCTTCTAGAATCACGAGGTAGCCATGGCCAGTAAAGATTCCCAATGTAACCCAGCACACATGCTATGGACTCTAGACAGGTCACTAGAACATGACTATTCACATTGCTATGGTCCACGACAAAATTGGTTCACATGTGGAATGCATGTATGCAAGGAATGACTTGTAAAAGATGCTTTGGGTCTTCAGATCTAAATACTGCATCTTGTCAAACATGGTTGATCAGGCTGGCATTGTCAATAGATGAACTCGGGCTGGTGTGGTATGTAATGATGTGCAAGTGGTGGTGAATGAGGAATACCTATCACAAGACATACACAATTTATTCAACACAATTAAAAATCCCGATGGAGTTCTACTACCGCAACGTATCACGGAATGCACAAAAAAAACCAACATCGAGGGCCATCAATGTGTATATAATACATTGCATCTCATGAGGAACAAATGGACATCTAATCAAACCACGATGTGGTGAGTTCTTCAAAGTTTCATCCTTCTGAGACCACGGGGTGGCTATGGCCAGTCAAGACTCCCAATGTACCCCAACACCACATGCCATGGACTCTAGATGGGTCACTGGAACAAGACGACATGAATCGCTATTATGTCAACGAAAACAGCGAGTTACAACTGGAATGCATGTGTGCATGAGATGAATTGCCAAAGATACTTTGGATTTTCATATCTGACAACCTCATTTTGTTGAAAGTTGTTCATTAGGTTGGAATATTGAATAAATGAGTTTAGGCTGGTGGGGTATGCAATGATGTCCAACTGGGGATGAATGAGGAAGGCCTATCACGAGACAAAATTACTTTGCTTAACATAATCACACACCATGATGCAGCACTTGCACAACAACGCATCACAGTTTGTCTAGACGACAAAAGACGTCAATGGTCATCGGTGCATGAACAATGCATTGCATCTAATGAGGACTGAACAGACACCCACTCAAAACAGCAGAATGGTTGCTTCTTTATAGGATTATCCTTACTGAACCATGGGGTGGCTATGGCCAGTCAGGATTCCCAATGTACCCCAAGACCACATGTTTTTGACTCTAGATTGATCACTGGAACAAGGCAATACACATGGCTATGGTTGTCAACAAAAAATGTGGTGAACATACAGAGTGCATGTGTGAGTGGAATTAATTCTCAAAGATACTTTGTGTATTCATTTCTGAATATTGTATCTCTTCAAAAAAATGATTAAGTCGGCATTGTGAATAGATGGTCTCAGGCTGGTGTGCTATGCAATGATGTGCAGGAGAGAGAGACTGAAAAATGCCAATCATGAGACAGACTCACCTTACTCAAAGGACACACACACATCACGATGCACCACTTGTACAACAACTTATCACTCTATGCCTCGATGACAAAAGAAGTCAGCGGCCATCAGTGCATGAAAAAGGAATTGCATGTAATGAACTGAACAGATACCCACTCAAACCACGATGTTCTTCAAACGTTCACCCTTCCTGAACCGCGGGGTGGCTATGGCCAGTCAGGACTCCCAATGTACCCCAACACCAAATGATATGGACTCTAGACAGGTCACTAGAACAAGACGATACACATCGCTATGGTTTTTAATGACAAAATTGGTTCACATGTGGAATGCATGTGTGCATGGAGTGACTTGCAAAAGATACTTCGGGTCTTCAAATCTGAACATCATATCTTGTTGAAAGCTGTTGATCAGACCGGCAGTTTCAGTAGGTGAAGTCAGGCTGGTGTTGTATGCAATGATGTGCAAATGGGGGTGAATGAGGACTCCCTATCACAAGACAGAATCACTCTACTCAACGTAACAAAACACCATGATGCAATACTTGTACCATGTTGTACCACAATATGCATAGATCACAAAAGATATCAATGGCCATCATTACTTCAATGATGCATTGCATCTAGTGAGGACCAAACGGGCACCCACTCAAACCACGACGTGATTGATTCTTTAATGGTTCATCCTTCAAGAACCGCGGGGTGGCTATGGCTAGCCAGGATTCCCGAGGTATCCCAACACCACATGCTATGGACTCTCGATATGCCAATGGAGCAAGACAACATGCATCACCATGGTTTTCAATGACAAAAGTGGTTCACATTTGGCATGCATGTGTGCATGAGATCAATTGGCAAAGGTACTTTGGATCTTCACATCTGAAAACCGCATCTTGTCGAAAGTTGTTCATTAGGTTGGCATTGTCAGTAGATGAAATTGGGCTCGTGTGGTATGCAATGGTGTGCTTGTAAGGGTAAATGAGGAGTCCCTATCACAATTCAGACTCACTTTGCTCACCGTGCTTAGACATCACGACACAACACTTGTACCACTACGTATTGCTGAATGTTTAGATGAAAAAGATGTTGACAGCCATCAGTGCATGAAAAATGCATTGCATCTAATGAGTACTGATTGGAGACACACACAAACCACGACATGGTTGGTTCTTTGAATTATTACCCTTCCAGAACGGCAGGGTGGCTATGGCCAATCAGAGTTCCTAATGTACCCATCATCACATGTTATGGACTCTAGATAGGTCACCGGAACAAGACAACAACCATCGCTCTGGTTGTCCAATGTATGGTAGTGGGCTTGTCAAGCGAGACCTTGAAGGAGGCATACTATGTCATTGAAATTGTAGAGAACCTTAGACATGTACCATACATAATGAATTCATGATCAAAAGGACATAACGGACATACGAACCTTATCCATCCATACAGGTTGGTGCACTTGAAGTAGCTCATGGGTTTGGTCTGCTCTTCTTGCGTTCACTTGAATCTATGTTACACAATCAAGTGAATGTTAGGCACTGATGCTCCACATCAAAACTAGCATGGAATCTTCAGTTACACACCATGGTTTGTACCCAAAGACCTTCAGTAGCGCGCTCTCCTACAGCATGATCCTTTGTCGTTGTGGCCTTCACCATTTGAAGAGTTCTTCCTTGGAAGAGAAACGACTGGGCTTGTTGATCCGTGCCTGTTGTTCTTTCAGGCCGTCCCTCTCCAGGATGCATTGGGTGAATGCATAGTGGACTACAACTGTTGGGGAAAATCTTGCACAGTCACTGCATCACACAGCTTCCATGTTTCACTTGCAACATGGAGGGTTACCATCAATACTCCTTGATCCGAGTCCATCTTGCAATGTTCGATGCATTCATATAAATTCTTACACCATTCAAAGAAGATCTCATGCGTATACTTGCTGCCATTCTCCATGGTACCCGAGCACTATGTCCATTTTTCATAACAAATTTTTGTTACTTTGGTGCTCATGTGGAAGGTTAAACTGCTCAAGGAGCTGTGTCTGAGGAGCATCCATGTGAAATCAAACCTGCACGGTATAGGTGTGTTAATCTGTGTCAGTTGAAAACTCATACGCTAACCTTATAGATGTTTGAATTCAAAACTACCTTAAAATCCCATGCATTGTCGGTGGCTAATCCCTGTAGACTCCCTCACACACCATGTTGGTCAAAGCCTTGTTGGTGATTTCAAAAAGTACAGATCTGATGAAGACAAAGAATAAGTGATTCATATTGATCTTAACTGGATTGTTGTTCATTTATACACATTAGCCCATGACTTACCCTCGTCCATGATTCAAGTTCCCATCCTCATAGTACATGGCATTGATGACCACATCTTTTTCTTTGTTTATGTACTGTTTTTTCTCAGGCATCATTTCCCCCCAGGCTTGTCCCACAAGATCCTGGTCATCAGCATACATTATGAAGTCGTGTTTTGTGCCTGCACATACTTTTACTGCATCAACAATGCCACTGGGAAATCCAAGCTGCAAGGCATCATTGGGAAGGCATTATGTTCGTCAAAATAATGGAAACCAGTCTTTGACACTGAAATACATGTCAGTTTTATATCCTGGTGACCGACTTGGTGGTATGAAGCGCCACAGGGGTGGGCATGTGATGCTGCTGTTCAACATGGCCTGTAGAACCAGGTCCACCTCACCGTCCAGAGGGTGGACATTAGTGGCATAGGATTTTCCCATCGTCCATACACGAGTGCAGTCTTGACCAAGTCTCGTGTACCTGCATGTAGTGTTAAAGGTTAGTACAGTGACGTCTTGGCCATAAAATTCATCATTCATGTTGATGTATGTCCATACCGGTCTCTTATTGTTGATTTCATCGTGTCATAGATGTCCTAGGACCACCTCCACCAACATTCAACGAAACATTCCACAAGCTGTTTTGCGTTCTTGTAAGATAGATCCCCTGGAAGTATGTACATTGGTGCTTCGATGTTGATTCCCTTACCAGAGTGATCTAAAAGCTAGATCTTAGGATGAATCTGGGTCTTCTCTCCCAAGGGGAGGTCGACCCGTTGATGACCATGGCATGCAGATGGTGATGTCGCAATCTTGGCTGAAGGTTGATGATCGTTGCTAATCGTGACTGTGAGACATAACAACTTCGGGATGAATACCGTGTAGAGTAACAGCAGGCAAATCATGGATGTACAGGAGAATTACCTTCATCATTTCTATCCTCTACAATCGGTGGTGGACAAACTGTCATCAGAAAAAAAAGTTTTAGCATGGAATAATTCTCAAAAATGTTAAATTTTAACTAGTTTTTTTACAATATGAAATACATGGACCATAGAAGATGAAAATTATGACTGAAATCAGAGATAGTGGGATTGAGAAAAGAATGTTCCTGACATGCGCTACCTGATTTATGATTGAGTCAAGTGCAACATGAATGTATCAGTTGTCGATCATCATTTTTTTACAGTGATGATCATGGGAAAATGGTCTAAAAATTAGGTCTCTTGTACATCGATACGCATGGATATGTAATTGTTAATACTCCATACATTATCCATGGTAGACCCACTTTCATGCATAGTTGAAGCCACGTGTGTTTTAAATTTGTGGTTATTGAAGAACTGCAACCGCGAGGAACAGTTAGTACTGGTGACAATGTTCATATCACCAATAGAGATTTTTGGTGATGAAGTTTGTGCCAATCTGTACATAAACTGCAGAAAGTGCACAGGAGATGAACTGGGAGAACAATAGAAAGCACACATATGTACAGGAATGTTAGGAGCATTTTTTTTCCCAACATGTCATGTATTCAAACCCATCATTGATGTTTTTGCTATGATAAGATCTTCCACAACAGCAACTGTTGATTAGTTTGCTTTTCTTTCATGAGGATGTAAAAGGGTGTATGGGTTGTGGATGTCATGGTGAGCTTCTGATAAGATTGTGCGATGAGTGTATTGGAGTTCAGTTCCACAAGTGATGTTTCTTGTGTAAAATTTGAATGTTCTGGTAGTAAAATTCAAAAGCATCTTGTGTACATGATTAGTGTAGTGTTGGAAGACAACAAATCATTTTCTGCCCACGAAATCATTTCATGTCATCAACAACTTTTGTTGAAGTTTTGATCTCAACTTTGTCATAATGACTGCAATGTAGCCGTGCGTTGGAGAAATGACTAAGAGCAATGTATTACCTTACTTTCTTGATATTCAATTAAAACTTTTTGATGTATTTGGTTCAACAATTTTTTTCTTCAAATTTCTTACCACCTGAATAGTTTCTTTAATAACTCAGGTACAAGAAAACTGTCAAATTACTAAACATTTCTGGGGGGAAAAAAAATCAATGTGCTCTCATCTCCCAACATTTTTTCTATTAGTGACACAGAATCCACGTCTCCGCATCAGATTTGTCAGTCTGAAGCGGCCTGCCAAGACTGGCAAGCCGCTTGAGACTGAAGCGGCCTCAAAAAACCATGGACGAGGGTGTATGAGACTGGATGTCATCGAATTCCAGGATTTTTCACCTTTGTTGAACAAATTCCAAGGTACCACCGGAATGATTGTTTCCTCAAAACCCGTGCTCAGATATAAAGATTCCCTGAATTTAGGGTTAAAAAGAAAAGCGAATTTCAAGATGAGTACAGTATTTGATGGTGCACTGACCTCTCTTCCTAGAAGGAAAGGGTAGAACTTTCATGATGGACATCAATCATGATGAAAATATGTTTTTTGATGAATTGAGGCAGAGCTCATCGTTTGACATATGAATCACAGAGAGGACATACATTCTGACCATCACCATTCATATGATTGTAGATTGACAATGGACTCATGAAAAACAGCACGGAACAAGAACAACAAGGAAAACACAGTCCATACATTGTATCCTTTTTAAATGCATGAAAATTCATTATTCTTATGGTTGAGGAAGGCAGTGGTCCTTGATACTTCTTAACGAAGGCATTAGATATCTGGTTTTGATTCATTGTGCCTTGTTGTATGAACAGATGTGGAAAGTCTTAGAAATTTTTCTTGTACAAATACTTGGGTCCATAGTACATACAAGAGAATATTCACGCACAACAGCAGTAGCCTCTAAACTCAGAAATCCATAGTATTGTTCAGATGCAAAAACACACTTATATTTCACCCAATAAGTGCACTTTAACTCATACACACCAACATATTTCTTCCCAACTGTCTGGCATCATTCCTTGTACCTTTTTTAAACGGACTGCTCAGTTGCCTTTTGGCATGCTCTTTGCCGTTTATGACATGGTTCATGATGATCCGTTAGACATTTAGTGGTTTTTTTTTTTAGCAATGCCACTTTTAGCATGTTTGCTCTACATACATGTAGGTCTGTTCACATCACTCGGTACAGTCAACACTATGTTCTCGCTTAGAACATCCAACAAGATATTGGTTAACCGCCCAATTATTTCGCTTTGGTTGTAAACTGACTCTGAGGATGACTTTACATGTTTTGTTTCTATACATTCAGACTTCACATCCTTCCGACATGCAACCTGAACAGCTTACTTGCTGCCAGACACAGCACTTTCACTCAAGCGTGGTCAAACAATTGGCTCTTCAAAACATGTGTAAGATTTACTACTCAGTTCATGTCACTTACTAGCAGATTGAATTATCATGATGAAAATGACTGAGGGATCACCTATCATCCATAGGGTGGTCCCACATATGTGGTTTGTGAAAATTCAAAGTACCTCAGATAAAGGATGGTGAATATACATCCTTTGAAAAAAAATGTGAAAAAATTCCTTCTTGTTTTGCCAGAAAAAAAAAAGGTTTTGTTGTAAAAACGTGTGGCTACCAAAACTTCATCAAAAGACCCCCATGTCCCCTCTGTACACATGTACTGTATATAAGTTTCTGAAGTATGCTAACGTTGTGCACGAGCTGTACAGAAAGCTAATTGAAATGTACAATATTAAGAAGGCGCAAGCATATTATATTTTCTACGTACTTTGAATTGTTTAGCCTCTGTTCAATAAACACAAGAATAATAGTGTGCGGAACAAGAAAATCACCATATCCAATGATGGATTGACCAATCATGTGACTTGACAAACCGAAAGAAGACAGAGTTAAGTTCTTCATGGATAATGGATGTTTCAATGAATATTTGTCATGGACATCATTGGATAGGTGAGTGAACTTGCAGCATAATTGAGCAGTGCAATCATCATCTGTGCGTGACAATTTTTGTTAGTTGTGCTAGATTTGTGCCAGAGTTGTACTAGAATTGTGCCAGAGTTGTGCCAGAATTGTGCCAGAGTTGTGCCAACAACATGTTTGTGCATGTGCGGCATGTTCAGGTTTGACTGTTTTCAAAGACATTTTGGTTGAATATGTTTGAAAGATGAATGAATTTCTTGTTGAATTTCAGAGTCAAAGTGACAATCACATATCATAACATGCATTATTCTCATGCATTCACCTTCATGGCCAAATACACACACCAATGAACGATTATTATCCCATACAAAGTTCCTGCATCTCTGTATTTCACTGAACAGTACGAGTCCAACAGCTCCACCCCACACGTTATTCATATCCATGACAGTTTCAAAGGAAGCAGACATTGTGGAATTCACACCATGAGATAGAAGGGTAAGGTTACGATACGAGACAATGTTTTGTCCACCAAATGTGGCAATCATTGTCCTTACCTCAGTGTGGCAAATGAAAACTTGCGCAGACATACTTATGAATAAAGAGTTTTCATCAAATGCACAATCAATGTTTCTCAACACAAAATCTATTGACTCACTGCCTGATCCGTGTGGAACGGTGATATGCTATCACATTATGGGTATCCCAAATGAGGTGATTGTGCCACGCCTCCATTTTTGCATCACCTCTACCAAAGAATGTTGACGCTACGTCCTGCATCCAATAGATACAAGCTTTAGAATATTCATGAATTTTGCCAAATATGATAAGTATTTGGTTTTTCCATCATAAATATCACTAAAAAATGTAAACTTGATATAGAGTATTATGAGAATGAGTGTGATGCTTACCCAGAAATTTTTTCAGTCATATTACAAAGTCCACGACGGGCCACCGTGTTGGAGAAAAAACACTCAAAATCTGAAGGT
>SZWC01019299.1:0-53420 GCA_023375785.1 Penium margaritaceum | reverse complement strand
GAAGCCGGCCAGGCTGTCGTGAGGTCTGGCGCTTGATGAATCGCTTTACAGCGACCAGCACGTCGGCCGCGCTTGGAGGTAGTGATGGCAAAGCTACAAGGCTAAACTCCATTTCACCCCTAATTTCGGCCAACCGTCTACGAAATACCCCCAATCTGAGGGTTCCTTTACGAAGTCCAATGATAAAAATATGTCCAGCCAGATCTGTAAAGCGAGTGCTCAAACTTAGCTTCGAAAGGTCTCGGCGAGCTTGTAAAAGTTTGAGTTGTAAAACTGAATGACCGTCCTCATCGTCGGAGTGGTCTTTTCCTTGCCCGAGTCGTCATGGCTCGCCACGCCTTTCGAAGCTACGTTGATGTTTCTTTATAAAGTTATTATTTGTTTATTATTTGTAATTATTTATGTATTCCGTTAGAAATAATGGTGGAAACTTCGTGACCGTATTTTCTGTCGAGATGTTCGTTTGGATTCGATTTCCACTATTTCCTTCACGCGCTTGAGTCAAGCTTGATGTGACCTCAGGGTATCGGTCGCAGAACAGTGTCCAAAAGACTGTTGCAATCAGGTAATGATTGCGACAGTCTTTCTTGACTGTAAATTTTAGGTTCCGTTTTCTAAAAGCTTGTTGTGTTACATTCCTCCCCCTTTAGCTACGAATCGTCCTCGATTCGGTTTTCTCTATGCTGAAGAGGTAGTTTGTACACGCCCATCTACCAATGGTGATAAAAGCGCCAGTCCATGGAGAGGATAACATCATGATTCGGCACATTTCAAAATTCAGAAATTGATCAGCTTTCAAAGAAGAAACAGTGGCCACACTTCCCCCCCCTTTACATGAAGCGACCCCGCGACAGGTGCCCAGGCGTCCCCGTGACAAGCTGTCGGGAGTAAGCCAAAGATCATCCCAAAAGACAGTGCCGTTGTCCTCTCAAGGGGGCTCGTGCCGGGGTGGTACCCCCGAGGGCACGCTTGTTCCGACGGGCAGCCAGTTCCTCCCAGTATTCCGCAATTGCTGCAGTTGGCACTCGCGACTCTGGCTCCCAAGTGTTGTGGTCAGGTCCACAACCGGCCCAGTAGATGAGGTACTCCTTAACCACTCGTACGTGCAAATCACGCTCACGGTGTTGGAGGATGCGGTGCACCTCACACTTGCCTTCCGCGGCAAGGACAGCAAGAGGGGGTGGCTGAACAGACCCCTCTGCTGTGTAAGGTGCAAGGAGACTCACGTGAAAGGTATCATGGATGCGCATGGCTGGTGGAAGAGCCAACCGATAGGCCACACTTCCCAACTTCTGTGTAATCCTGAAGGGTCCCAACCATTTCGGCAACATCTTTCGTGCACCCGGTGTCTTCAGCCGCAAATTCCGTGTGCTTAACAGCACACGATCTCCAATGGAGAACGTCAGCTCACGACGTCTCTGGTCAGCATAGGCCTTCTGGCGCTGACGAGCCGCATACAAATGGGCCTTGGCATCCCGCCAGAGGGCGTCCATACGCTCGACAAAGGCCTGGGCGGAGGGCACCTGATCACCGCCGCCCCCGCACTTCACCATTGAAGCGGGTACCAGCGGATGCCGACCGTGATTGGGGAAGATTGGGGTAAAACCACTCGATTCGTTGACCGCGTTGTTCACAGCAAACTCGGCTGGTGCTAAAATGTCGTCCCAGTCCTCCATTGTTGGGTCGATGTACATGCGAAGCATCTGCTCGAGTGTGCGGTTCATGCGCTCAGTTTGCCCATCAGTTTGGGGGTGAAAAGCTGAGGACATACTTTGCCGAGTTCCAAACCGTTCTTGCAATGCAAGCCAAAACCGGCTTGCAAAGCGCGGTTCACGGTCGGAGATGATGCGAATGGGTAAGCCGTGGTACTTGATGACACCTTCGTAGAAAAGCCTGGCAGTCTCTTCCGCTGTGACGCGAGTTGTTGTGGGCATGAAATGGGCCATTCCTGTTGCCCTGTCCACAACGACCAAGATGGCATCGTGGCCTTTCTTGGTCTCTGGGAGTCCCATGATGAAATCCATGGACACCGACTCCCATGGGATGTCAGGGAGTTGTAGAGGCTGGAGGAGCCCCGCAGGTGCTTTGTTCGGAGTCTTGTTGCGAAGGCACAGATCACACACCATGCAGTACTTTCTGACGTCACTGCTCCATCCTGGCCACCAGTAGTGCTGAGCCAGTGCATATACTGTCTTCTTCGTTCCGATGTGACCTGAGGAGGGCGGATTGTGAAACTCGAACATGATCTATTGTCGCAAGTTATTGACATCCGGGACCACTACCTCCTCGCCATGCCAGTATAACCCGGCAGCCTCCACAAGGCCATGGCGTTCAATGTTTTTTGGCTCGGCGAACCAGGGGTCCAAAGTGTAGCCCATCCGAATGCGATTCTTGAAAGGGTTCACACTGACCAGTGGTCTTGGGGGTGGGCGGAGTGGGTTTGTGTGCAATGTTGTCGCCACCGCAACAGCGGCAAAGTGCCAGTTTGTGATCTCATTCTCGCTCAGCATGAGGCTCAAATGTGTTGGGTTTCGACTCAATGGGTTTGCCACGTTAACCCGTCCTGGTTTGTACTGCCAGGTGAATGTAAAGCGACTTAGGTATTCACTCCACCGTGCCTGCCGTCTTGAAAGGTTTGGTTGCGTCTGAAAGTACGTGAGGGGGTTGTGGTCTGTGACCACCGTGATTTTTCCCTCGGCACCTTCGAGATAACAGCGCCATACTTTGAAAGCATGCACGACTGCCAACAGCTCCTGATCCCCAGTGGTATACCTGGTCTCTGCATCTAAGAGCTTGCGGCTCTCGTAGGCAACAGGGTGGCCGTCTTACATGAGCACAGCTCCCAACCCTGTAACCGATGCATCACAGCGTACCTCCCACGGCTTATTTGGATTCGGGATTGCAAGTACCGGTGCCGAGATCAGCATCTCCTTCACAGCCTCAAAAGCCTCAATGCATTTTGCTAACCAGCTCCATGTGCTCGCCTTCCGGGTCAGGGCGGTGAGAGGACTCACCAACGTGGAGTAGCCTCTCATAAACCGTCGGAAGTAATTTGCGAGTCCAAGGAAAGAGCAGAGCTGACCCACGTTCTTGGGGTGAGGCCATTCTTTCACGACCTGCACCTTGCGAGGGTCCACCCGTATTCCCTCGCCACTAATGATGTGGCCAAGGTACTCCAATTCTGGCCGCGCAAACTTGCACTTACTTCTCTTGGCGAAAAAGCGGTTCTTGCGAAGGATCTCAAGCACCATTCGGAGGTGTCATTCGTGTTCTTCATGGTTCTTAGAGAAGATGAGGATGTCGTCAAGATACACCAGGACCGACTTGCCGAGGTGTTCACGGAAGATGTTGTTCATCACTGCTTGGAATGTGGTAGGTGCGTTCGTTAGTCCAAAGCAGAGGACCCGAAACTGATAGTGCCCGAGATGAGTTCTGAATGCCGTTTTGGGGACATCCTCCTCCGTGATCCGGATTTGATGGTAGCCCTATGATAGATCCAGAGACGTGAAGACTTTCGCTCCGTGAAGCTGGTCAAATAGGTCCTTGATGCGCGGGAGCGGGTACCGGTTTTTGACAGTGAGTTTGTTCAATGCTCGATAGTCCACACACATCCTGAGGCCTCCATCTTTCTTATTCACAAACGGGATCGGCGCCCCGAAGGGGGAAGAGCTTGGCTCAATCCAACCCTTCCGGAGGTACTCCTTGATTTGGGCTTCTGCTTCTTGCCGTTCTGCTGGGCTCAAGCGATACACAGACCGAAAGGGAGGCAAAGCTCCGGGCTCCAATGGAATGGTATGTCCGATCGTTCGTCGAGGTGGTAGCCCATCCGGCGGTACCTCAAAAACATCCAAGAATTCTGAGAGTATGTTGGCGACCCCTTGGGGTACTTCACCCTCTGTCTCGTCGTCCATTTTCTTTAGGGTTGTAAGAAAACAGTGGCAACCTTGTCGAAGTCGTCGTTTCACTTGGAGCGCCGAGAGGCTTGATTGAGCCTTCTTTTCCGGTCGTTGAATTTGTGGAATTGGAGACAGGGTGACCATTCTCCTTCCACTACTTATCTGCAATTTCTTCGAGTCGAAGCACATGAGTGCTTTGTGGCGCACAAGCCACGGGTCTCCAAGAACGACATCAAACGGGTCCATGAGATCAAGCACGATAAGACGGACACTGGTGGTGAAGCTGGGCAGTGTGATCCGTGCCACACAGTCACCAAGGACTGGCACCTCTATGTCATCACCGACGACCACCGTGCCAGTGCGAGGCGTGTACTTTAACTGCCATGTGCGTACAAACGTACCGCTCACAAACGAGCCATCTGCCCCAGTATCCATCAAGATGCGTGCAGGGGCGCCTGCCAGTTTGCCATCGAATTGCATGGTCATTGATGCTTTGGACTTCCGTATGAAAAGGCTCACTGGAGGCTTGCCCTCGAGGTGATAGATCCGATAAGCATGAGTGCTTCTTCGTAGTTCAACCATGTCCTCGAACTGTTCCCACATGCGATGTCCTTTGGTGAACGAAGCCAGCAGTTTCCATCCTTTGAATGCAGACTTGTTCATTTCTGGACCCACAGGCACGGCCACAGTTATTGACGTCAGAGAGTTCTTCTCATGAGCTTTGTGTGCAACTTCTATCACCTCTGGCCAGCTTTCTTTTGTGGTTACGATCAGGCTCGAGCGATTTTCAAGGTTTTCTTTGGTCACATATGAGAGTGGGCATGAGCGATCACGGTAGAGGGACTCAGGATTCGCAAAAGGCACATAAACGGTTGAGAAATGCCGTGCCGATAAGAATTCAAAGTTTTTGATATCATCATCACAAAACATGAACATCATGTCCTCATCATTCCCATGATTCACCGCAACCCCACCGGTAGCTACTGGGGATCGTGAAAATCCTACTCACGACCATGTTGGGGATGGTGGACGCGCCCCCTGGCGCCTCCCTCAAAGTCCTGGTCATCGTCACGGGGACGTCCGTGTCCACGCTGACTGCCCTGCGCCCTCTGACGCTGGATGGCTGCAAATGCCTGGCCTTGGCGCTGCCCCCCGTGAGGGCGTCCCTGGCCGGCAGGGGCATTTCCGTTGCCATCATGCTGCCCACCCTGGTGCTGACCGCCGCCCTAGAAGCGGTTCTGGCCACCACCGTGGAAGCGGTTTGGCCCTCCGCCATGACGCGCACCATGACCGTGCTGTTGGCCTTGTTGTTGTCCCTACTGTTGCTGCTGCTGGTCACGCTGGGGGCAGTCGCGCCCAATGTGCCCAGCCTGGTGGCAATGTCTGCAGATGATAGAAGAGCGGGAGTTGTTCTCTCCACCATGTCGGCGGAACTTCTTGGAGGGCTCAGACGTCGCCTCTGCTGCCCGCTTTGGTGCACCGCCCGTTGGCACTGACGGTACCTCACGCGCCGACCCGCTTTCACGCGCGTCACGATCCCACAGGCTGGAGTTCTGCTTGTACACCGTGCACACGCGTGCTGTCAGTGCGTGCAGGGACTTCCACTTGTTGCCATTGTCGTGTAGGCAGAAGAATCGCAGCCAAGGGCTGGCCAAACCGCTCTGAAAGAGGTCAATCTTGGCCTGCTCTGTCAGGTGGCGATCGTGGACCTTCTTTGCAGTCTTTACAAATGCCTCCACATACCGCTCCACCAACATGCTCCCCTGCACGAGGCTTTCGAGCTCCTTCTTTGCCTTCTGCGAGTCAGCAGGCTTGGAGTCTAGCTCACGCATCAGTTCGCAATACTCCTCCCAGGTGGGGTCCGAGTGTTGCTGCTTCTGCTTGCAGAGCTCCGTCAGCTTCTCAAACGGCTTTGGTTTCAAGGAAAGCATACCTTGTGCACCCCACTCCTCTTCCTCGATCCGAGCAAGGCGGAGGTGCCTGTGAAGAATCATCAAGAACGTGTTGACGTCGCACGTGCCATCGTAGCGGTCAGCCGGCTCAAGAACCACATGGTTGCCAGTCCCGCATTCCTTCTGGGCTCGAGTTGGAGCTGCACGAGTCCGTGGTTCAGGCACGTTTGCTTCCAGGCAAGGAGCAGGATCGACGACTGGAGCTCGACGCGCGTCGCGAACGTTTGTACGTTCACTTTTCGCACTTTCACGCTCGCGGCGCTCCAAAATTTGTCCCAAATTCACCTCGGTTGTGTGACGCGCCGCACCGACTGCTGCGTTGAGCACAACACGCTGGTTTTCGGCTTCCTTGGCGCAAAGTTCCTCGAGCGCCTGCTATGCCACCTTTGCGCGGTGGTCGGCGGCCGCGACCTCGCGCATCAACTTCCTGTTTTCCTCGTACAGCTTCTCATTCATCCGCTACACCATGAACGACCGTTCGCGAAGCGTGACGCGCACCATGTCACCATCGTATGCGAGCGCACCCATGATGGTCACGGCCAGCGTGAAATCCTCAGTAGGGAGGCGAGCGCGGAGGTGATCGAGTAGAAATTGCAAGGTAGAAATCACTTTTTGCAAAAAAGCGACAGAATGACAGTACAATGGTGAAAAAAAATGGCTTGAACTGGTAGTGGCCGATTTTACGGACCCAACAAAAAAAACGGCGCAGGAAACGGAGGACCGGAGGCCAAGTTATGGCTCTCCCTACTCCTTTCTGCTTGGAGAAACCGGGACAGACGGGTCCCTTGTTCTTCTTGGATTGGGCGCCCGCCAAAAAAAAATGTTGAAGGCTCCTGGCTCGCCCCTTGTGAGAGTAATGCTGTGCGGCAGTAGGTTGGGTTGGTGGAGGTGGGGTGTGCGCGCATGGAGGTGGTGGAGTATTGGCACCTCTGGGCGGCGTTCCACCAGCACCACCACGAAGTCACCTGCTGCTCGTCGACTAAGTCACCACTCCTCGTGGTGTGTGAGGATTCTCACGACAGAGTGGAGACAAGAGCGATGTCAGCGGGTCGACCTAGCTCTAATACCAATGTAAAGAGAGTGCTCAAACTTAGCATCGAAAGGCCTCGGCAAGCTCGGAAAAGTTTGTGTTGTAAAACTGAATTACCGTCCTCCTCGTCGGAGTGGTCTTTTCCTTGCCCGAGTCGTCATGGCTCGCCACGCCTTTTGAAGCTACGTTGATGTTTCTTCATAAAGTTATGATTTGTTTATTATTTGTAATTATTTATGTATTCCGTTAGAAAGAACGGTGGAAACTTCGTGACCGTATTTTCTGTCGAGATGGTCGTTTGGATTCGATTTCCACTATTTCCTTCACGCGCTTGAGTCAAGCTTGATGTGACCTCAGGGTGTCGGTCGCATAACGGTGTCCAAAAGACTGTTGCAATCGGGTAATGATTGCGACAGTCTTTCTTGACTGTAAATTTTAGGTTCCGTTTTCTAAAAGCTTGTTGCGTTACAAGATCTCCTCCGTACTTTATTCGTTTTCCAGGTCATCCCCATTTCATCAATTTAGGGTTTAGGGTTTAGGTTTTAGGGTTTACGGAGCAAAAATGACATTTTTTCACATCCGGAAGAAGAGTGACCTTTTTTACCGTCTTTTTATAAAGTGTGTCATTTTTCTGTTTCCCATGCCATGAAATTCAACAAGCGAAGGTTAGCAAGGTGAAGGTAGCGGTAAGTGATGGGAGCTCCTATTTAAGGTCCTCCTTTGTCAACCCAGAAACACTATGCGTGAGATGTAAAGTACGCAGCACATTGTCGCATCCTGTTTTTTACAAAGAGAAAGAACAAAGAAATGGACGATTTTTTTATTACATGGCTTCGATGAGATGTGCGCTGACGTGGCACCAGCATAAAGATAGTGACATTTTTGTACGCCCTTCCAAAAAGTGACGTTTATGCGTTTTCACCTTTTTGCATGCCCCCAACAAAAAGTGACATTTCTGTGCGCCCCTCCGAAAGAGTGACCTTTACGCGTGCCGCTCCGAAAAGTGACATTTTCGCATGCTCCCCTGAAAGAGTGACCACCTTGCGTACTCCTTAAAAAAAGTGACGTTTCTGTGTGCCCTTTTCAAAACATTGCTTAAACTGCATTTTCCTCCGACACTTCCCCATTTATCTTCATGAAATCTTCAGTCTAAGGGTTTAGGGATGTTTACAACGTCACAAGATGTCATTGTTACGTCGAGCGCAACACATGTGGTTCACAATGATAAGGTGCGCGATAAGAGAAACTTCAGGGTTGTTACGTACCAGACGTGCACGAGTCCCTAATCTTCTCAAGTGGGCATTTCTTTTATTACACAAACGACCCATCGCATCGTGAGAATCGCAATATTCACTCTAACGACTAAGGGCAAACTGGCCAATTGCCCCGCCCTCAGTGGATATTCTTGAACCCTCTGACACGACAGCGACCACTCTCACAAACCTACGAACAAAAGCATCACGACCTTTTAGTTGACTTCTCGACGCATCTCAACAAATCTCGATTTGTGAAGATGCATCGCACATCTTCAACGTCGATTATCGAAGACCCCCGACTTCTCTGCGGACCTTCTTGAATCTGACCACTCACAACGCGACTCCACACCTGTTGCTTGAAATTCGACCCAACGACCCCGACTATGCCTCATTCGTAACTCGACACTTGTATGTATATGTTCAACTGTTTAGACACTGGACATCGAAGTACACTTACCGCTAATAATAAATCGCTCAAGTGTCCCAATTTCAAAACAGTGTTTTGCCTCGCAACATCTACATGTGCACCATCTACGTTTCGTTCAGCGTAACACTTGGTATCAGAGCGCAGCGGTGCTAGAGGGGCATTTGACTACATTACCCATCCGGAGGACTACCGCGCACAAGCCATCAGCGCATCTCGCTCGTCAAGATTTCGTAGACTTTGCAACTACAACGTGAGGCGAGCGAGCACAACCGACGACCAGCAGCGGGTCTTTGTTGACGACTTCGGCGATCGAGGTGAGAAAACGCATGGAAGCTTCCTACCGATTTTGACGCAAACTAGGCGTCAGTGCCTGGTCAGACGGTGACGATATTCACAAATCGTGCACATTACGACAAGGGTATGGCTAGGAGACACAAGACATAGTGTCAGAATGTGCTTCAATAGCATTTGCAGAGAAAAATGACAAATGAAAGGTCCATGGCATAAGTACGTGCCGCGGCGCATGGCGGGTGTCGGCCGCGGCAGTGCAAGGTCTGTCCTAAAACCGGCCCAAAACCACTGTTTTGGTGGTAACTCAGCGTAGACAAGTCAGAACGCTACGTCGTCTAAACGTACACGTGCATAATCTCAAGCCCGACGCTACTACTGGTCATATGTACGCATCTGGCAACAAACTGTGGACACACAATGCAAAGACATGCAAATTGGGCCCACGGCTAGTCCACGGATAAAATCATACAAGCTGCAAAAAAACTGCGGAAGGTCCCAGACAGCATCTAGGACTCTGGGGCGACTTTCGATCAGCTCCGAGTAGGTAGTCCACCACCAGACGACGGCACGATGCCACTTGGATCCCCATCAAGGATCTGCACGGGCATGGACACTGCCGAGTGGTCACAGTAAACTATACAGGTCAATAGGAATGTCACAAATCACAACACCCCCCCATGACCCGATGGAACGCATGTCCAGACACGTGTAGCACCCGAACGAGTGCAACAACAAGTACAAAAATAGTCGTGACACAGACACAGACACACCCCGTACTCAACCACTCTCAGGCAAGGGGCAAAGCCCAACGGAACGAATGGCCACCAGAAACTTCCTGCTCGCCAGTGCCTTCATCAAGAAGTCAGCACGCTGCATTTCAGTGCTGACTCATATGACGGTGATCACGTGTCGCCCAACCAGATGACGCACAAAGTGATACTCAACCGCAATGTGCTTCGTGCGAGCATGAAAGACACCAGAGTTCTCCGCAATGGCAAGAGGACTTTGGTTGTCACAACAAAGCACAATGGCGGGCACTAACTCACCAAGCTGAAGGAACAGGCGCTGCAGCCACACTACCTGAGCAGCCCCTACACCCAAAGTAACATACTCTGCCTCTGTCGAGCTGCGTGCAATGCAGCCCCGCTTCCCATTGTGCCAGGACACAGCGGTACCACCGAGCAGGAAAACGTAACCGGTGCAACTGCGTCCATTTGGGCTCTAGGCCCAGTCGCTATCGGTGTAGCTGCAAGAACCACCGAGCACAACCGACAAAATCAGAGTCCGAGGTACGGTGTGGAAACCACGTACCGCACCACTCACACAGCCCTTGGAGAGCTCTAGCACGTGGAGCCTGAAAAAATTGTGGAAAGTGGTTGACGGCAAAAGCGATGCTACGAAGTGTGGTAGTGGCCAGGTACATCAGAGATCCGGTGAGGCGAAGGTACAAGGTCACATCCACTGTCTCCTCCAGTTGTGTGGGATCATCCACCTTTAGGACGTCCTGCCCGTTACGTGTGAGAGGTGTGGAGGTCGTTGGCACTGCGCCAAGGAGGTTACTGGAGCGCTCCCTCACAACGCGTGCGTATCAGGCCTGATGCAACAGAAGAGTCCGGGGTCTGCGGTCTCGTTCAATCTCCATGCCAAGAAACACTATTGCAGGACCAAGGTCCTTCATCGTATAGGCAATCTGGAGGATTGCCTTTGGCTCCTTCAAGGTATCCGTGGAGGGAGACACGATCAAGAGGTCGTCCACATAGACCAGGATGGTAGTGAACCGCTCAGGCGCCTGTCGGATGAAGAGAGAGGGATCTACCTCGCTCTGTACATATCCCGCACGAGTCACAGTGCCTGTGACCTCCCGGTTCCAGCACCGAGGAGACTGTTTCAGTTTGTACAAAGGACTTGCGCAAGTGCCAGACCTTGTCACCGTCCTCAAAGCATGGTGGCTGAGCCATGTTAATCTCCTAATCCAGAGAGCCATGGAGGAACGCATTGTTCACATCCATCTGGTGCAGCTCCCAGTCATGCTGAGCTACAACACCAAACAGAGCGCGAGCTAAGCTCATGCGTCTGACAGGGACAAAGGTGTTGGTGTAATTAACGCCCTCAATCTGAGAGTACCCCTTGACGACCAAGCGAGCCTTCTGGCGTTCGAGTGAGCCATCCGGCTTCACCTTCTTGCGAAAGACCCACTTGACCTGAATCGTCTTCCTCCGGGGTGGAAGGTCAACTAGCTCGTAAACTCTGTGCTCTCGGATGGCACGAAGCTCATCCTCACAGTCGGCACGCCAGGTGTTGGCATCCTCTGATGAGAGGGTGTCCCTCAGTGTGCCCGGATCAGGCACCAATGAGGGAGAGCTTTGAGTGGCGAGAGCACACGCCTCAAAACTGGGCCTGACAACCACAAGGTCAACTGCTGCATCACAAGCGGTACAAAATACGCGAGTGACGAGATTGTACCCTACAAGACATGTGTGATCGGTATGGACATTCAGGCCGAGGGCCTTTGTGCCGAGATCACCACTCACAATGTTACGAGTGGAGCGCTTGGGTGCGGGACCTAACACTCGCTGGGATAAGAAGCCCAATGGTCGCAGACAACCAGCAGTCTCACGCGAGTAACCTGGGCTCGAAGGGCTGACCGCAGGCTCGGAGACATGCACGACAACATCCGGTGAGGATTGAGGCACAGAGGCAGGTGATGCAGTGTGAGGAGAGGCTGGTGAACTGATGGGAGACGCAGGACGGGGAGTGGAAGCAGGACCGCCCACAAAGACAGGAGTATTGGTGGACAGAGGGGCAACATCATGGGTGTCTATGGGGTGCAAGGGCGCAGGAGAGAAGAGAGCCTGGGCGGGAGAGGTCTCTGGGCCGACAGCGATGATCGTTGGGTCATCAAGAGCCGGAGACCGAGAAGTGGGGGGGCTTGAATGGACACATCAGCCAGATGAGAGGTACTTGTAGGCTTAGACTCCCCCATCCGTCAAGAAACCTCACACGTGGGAACGTGTGTGACAAACATCGCCACAATCAAGTTCAGATCGCAGTAGGTGAGAGACTCAAAGAAGAGCGCATCGCAGGACTCAACAATGCGACGATAGGCAGGGTCCCAAAAACACCATGCCTTCGACCGCCGGGAGACACCAACAAAGGCACACAAACAACCCCGTGGAGAGACCTTGGACCCCTGCTGATCCTCCGTATACCACACAGAAGCCACTGAGCCCCAGACATGAGCAAGACGTAGATCCGAACGGTGGCCAAACCACAGCTCATACGGTGTAACGTGGTCCGGAAGAGGACCGTGCGGGAGGCGGTTCTAGACCCACGTCATGCACACGAATCCTTCAAAGGCGAAGGATTCCGGGAGACCGCACTTAGGCCGCATAGCACAAACCGCATCCTCCATGGTGCGGTTCCAGCGCTCAGAGACAACGGTCTGTTGAGAAGTGGCAGGAGCAGAGACCAGGTGAAAAATCCCGTGCTCGACAAAGAAACTGTCCATTTCACTAAGAAACTCGCCGCTGCGATCTGACCGGAAGGTGTGCAACGAGTGGCGAGATTGACGCTAAGCCATCACTAGCCAGAGACGAACCGCAAGAGTGGCATCACTCTTCTCACGCTGGCAGTAGACCCACCACATCTGGGTGAAGTCATCGGTCAGGGTCAGGACATATCAGCCCCGATCGAATAAGGACTTGACAGGGAGAGGACCGAGAAGGTCCGAATGGACTAGCTCGAGGGGACGAAGGGCTCGAGAACGAAGGAGTCATGGTAGGTGCAGTGATGCACCTTACCCTGAGCGCAGAACAGACAATCGGTCTTGGGCGGCTTCTCGAAAGAGGCCACGTCAAGACCGAGGGCAGGCTGTGTCCTAATGAGCTTCGACGTAGTGTCAAAGTCCACATGACACAGATGGTGATGCAGCAGGCGCTGGTGCTCAACAAACAGGACACTTGTGACAAACACAGGAGCAGGAGGGGAAGGGGAGCAAGGAGAAGAAAAGATCCAAGGAACAAGATACAGATCATCCACAACAAAGGCATAATGAACAACAGTGCAAGTATCAAGAGCAGTCACTATCACGGGGTCCGTAGTGTGCTCCATTGAGAGTCCCATCAAAGTGGAGGCACGTACAGAGAGCAAGCTGAGCTCAAGGTCAGGCACAAAAAGCACATCGGAGAGATACAAGGGGCCAGACGGCCCATCGAAGCACAAAACCCCAATACCCTGGACTGGGAAGGACTAACCAGAGCTTGTGCGAACGGAGTGAAATGATGCCACAAGACCGAGGACAACAAAGTCACTACGACGATATGTCATGTGATGAGTGGCACCAGAATCAATGACCTAAGTGCCACCCGAATCACAACTGGAGGACGTCACAGTGCAACGAGCAATGGAACACTGGGCTGCATACGGGCGCTCAGCAACAGAGGAGGGAGAATGATGAAGTGCGCACAGGTGAGACTCATAAATCCAATCTGTACTGTCAGGCCCATCATCATCACATGACAGCTGTGCTCCCCCACACGAGGCATCACGAGAGACAAGAACAGACGAACAAACAGTCCGTGCGGGACTACGCACGAGTATCAATACCTCTTTCTGACCTCACTCGACAATAAAGTGAGTGGCGGTATGGAGACAATGAACAAGAAATATTCACTGCTTTGTGGAACACTCTGACCTCAGCGGGAGCCCTACGATTAGTCGGTCCAGCGGTCGACTACGTCATGGCTAAAAATGCATCAGACCGAGCCATTGGCGCAATTCTTGTACAAGATCACGGGAACTACAAACAATTGGTTGCCTACACGTCTAGAAAATTGTTAGGACCGGAACGCAACTACTCGGTCCACGAAAAGGTGATGATTGCAGTCGTGCACGCGTTCAAGACGTGGCAATGCTACCTGGAGTGCCGCCGATGCATTGTGCGCACCGACCACCATGAACTGAAAGATTTGAAGATGTAGCCAAACGTCAACCGGCGTCAAACCCGATAGATGGAGTTCCTTTAGTCCGGGTTCGACTAGGAAATTGAGTACCGGCCAGGAAAAACCAATCTGGCAGACACATTCAGCTTCCAACCAAGTTTAATCACTGATAGCAACCATACAAGTATAGCGAGACTCGTACCTCAAGGGATTGTTTGCACGAGGCTACAAAAAGCATGGCTGATATGTTCAAACCAAATTCTGGTTTAACGCACCCTACTAGAGAGGTTGCTTCACCCACCAGGCGGCCGTTCCCCCGAACGACGAACTACGCCAAATGCTACTCAAATAATGCCACAACACTAGTCCAGAGGATAAGAAGCTGAAGAAGCTTGCAAAAAACAATTGGTGGGACAAGATGCAATCCGACGTGGCCAGCTTCTGCACAACCTGCGAGACATGTCTGCGACAGATCTCCCGTCGCACGAGGCCACCCGAACTCCTGCAACCGCTCCCTATTTTGACGGAACCATGGGCAGGCATCTCCATGGAATTCATCACTAGATTACCAGTCACGCTCAAGGGATATGTCACCATCCTCGTGGTCGTCGACAGGTTTTCTAAAATGTCCCACTTCATCCCGACAACGACCACTGTCATCGTCGAGGGAATAGCATTACTGTTTCTAAACAACATCATATGGCTGCATGGCATACAAAGAACCATCACAAGTGACAGAGATGGTTGATTTATGAATCGTTCTTTGTGCAAACCAATGACTCAATATGGCAACAGAAGTCAACCTTCAACGACGTTTCACCCTGGAATCGACGGTCAAACCGAGTGGACCAATCAAACAACTTCTCCGAACATTATACGAACCTTGCGGGACGGATTGGGCAGAAAAACTCTCAACTGCAAAAATCGCACATTATTCATTAGTTTCCATAGCAACAGGAAAAACTCCATTTGAAGTGGTGTATGGAAAACTTCCCGCCAGAACAGCTGGACTACAAAGCCGCACCAACATTCTCGCAGGCAACGTCCAACGTCAAGACTTCACCATTGTCTGGGAGGAAACACTGTAGACTCTCGCAAAGACACAAGAAACAATGAAGCAAGCAGCCGACCGACATCGCAGCGATGACATCTTCAACGCTGGCCACAGAGTCCTCCTCAACTCAAAGAACATCAAGCTCTGTGGATCCGAATACTTGAAGCTCAAACCTCGATAGTTGGGACCCTTTGAGATCGAACGCATGCAAATCCTTGTCGTTGCGTGACTCAAAATCCCCGACACTATGCAAGTTCATCTGGTGTTCCATATCAGCAGACTCAAGCACAACCGAGACCCTCAAGAGAGCTTCCATGATAGAGATGTTCCTCCTTCGCCTCTCGTTCAAGTGGACGAAGACATGGAGTGCGTCATCGAGGACATTCTTGGCCATTGATGATGAGGCAAGATGATAGAACATCTTGTCAAGTGGTACGGCAACGATGTCCCGCACAATAGCCAAGAACCCTACGACAATCTTCGAGAATTCAATCATCTCATTCATGGCTACTAGCGCCATCTCTGGGCCACATCTGCATGCGCGCCAAGATGTCACGGCTAAACGGGGGGGAAGTGTTTTGTATCAAACATACACGAGTCCCTAATCTTCTCAAGTGGGTATTTTTGTTGTTACATAAACAGCCCATCGTGTCACGAGAACCGCGATGTTCACTCCGGAGCTGAGGGCAAAGTGGCCAACTGCCCCGTCCTTAGTGGGCATTCTCAAACCCTCTGACAACTTCAACCACTCTTGCAAATCTACGAACAGAAGTGTCATGACCTTTTGGTCGACTTCTCAATGCATCTCAATGAATCTCGATATAGAAAGATGCATCACGCATCCTCACAGCTGATTCTCAAAGATCCTTGGCTTATCGGTGGACCTTATCGAATCTAACCACTCACGATGGGTCTCCACACACTTCGCTCGACATTTGACCCAACGACCTCGACAATGCTTCATTCGTAACTCGACACTTGTATGCATATTTTCGATCATTTTGACACTGAACATCGAAGTACACTTACTGCTTACTTCAATATTCTCAATTGTCCCAATTTCTAAATCATGTTTTGCCTCACAACTTCTACATATGCACCATCTACGTTCCGTTCAGCGTAATATGGGTTATGGGAAAGATGGATAACTTACATACAAGGAAAGGTTTACTTTGATGATAAGTGTCCATTATCTCTAGTACATGTATACAATGCAGAGAAGGAGAAGGATGCATGAGTCGGGTCATCGGCATCTGAACTGAACGACGCGTGCGAGGTCGTGCCGTGAGTGGTGGATTTGAGAAGCCTCACCAAGAAGTTGAGGGGCTTTGAGAATACTGCGGTGAGAAGTTGACCAAACGGCATCAAAATGTCCATATGGTTCCCGACACTTCTATCGACCGTCCGGGAAAGTGGTCAATGTTGTCACACACTTCTGGAATGGGACACTGGAGGTTGGGGCAGTTGGCCAAAATGCCATCAAGGGAACGGCCAAAAAATATAGAACTCGCCATGCACCGGGGCATAAATGTAAGAAGAGAAATGCCCACTCACGAGATTTGGGGACTTGTGTACGCCAAGGACATAACATTTCCCCCCGCTTTAGCTGCAATAGCATGACGCACTAGCAGACGTAGGCCGGTGCCAGAGAAAGTAGCCGCTGATCAGGTGATCGATGCCTTGCAGGTTGTCATAGGGCTCTTGTTTGTTGTGCACGGCGTCGTAACCCTGTCACTTGACCAGATATTCAGTTGTTTTGTCGGTTTCCGAGGATATCTTCAATCATGTATCCTGTATCCCCATCCACTTGTACAGGTGGTGGAGGTACGACATCTCTTCCAGTGAATTCCGTACTAGGATTCTGGTAGTGCTTGAGCTTGCTGGTGTAGAAGACAGGGTGGATTACCATGATCTCAAATAGACAAAGTCGAGCAAAGATTGGGGTTTGCATTTGCTTGATCTCAAATAGTCCCAATCAACAAGGTTTGAGATTCGCAAATTCTTGTCTTCGGAGTTTGATATTCACCGAGCTGAGAAGGACGCAATTGCCAACACTGAGCACGTCATCGTTGTGATGTAGGTTAGCTGCCCACTTCATATCCACTTATGTTTTGACAAGGGTCTACCGTGTTTCCTCCCAGATGCTAGCCAAATCCTGGCAATGTCTGTCAACCACGGGAATGTAACTTTGATTTTGTAATGTAGCCATTGTGGTAATAAGTTGTCGTACACCACCTCGAAAAGGTAGATTACCAATTGCGGTGGAAGTGGCGGGGTTGTATGCGAGTTTAGCGGTTGGTAGTTTTGCTGCCCAATCCGTGCCATGTGGCTTGCATAACATTTGGATGAGTTTTTTTAGCGCTTGGTTGGTTCGCTCGGTTTGGTCGCCGGTCCGAGGATGGAACGTCGTAGATAGCTGGATCCGACTGTCGTAGCGTGTCATTAGTTTATGCCAAAAACAGCTTGTGAAGCAGCCGTCTCTGTTCCTCATGATGGCATGTGGCATTCAATGTAGCCACACGATCTAATTTAGAAACAGCCACACTGTCCCTTTTGCGGTGATGGTGGTCATCGTCAGGATGGAGTGTGACATTTTAGAAATTCTACCCACCACGACGAGGACGGTGTCATACTCCTCGGGAGTGACGGGCATTCCTATCACGAAGTCCATGCTGATGTCGGCCTATGGTTATGTCGGAGCAAGTAGGGATTGAAGTTGACCAGGTGGCCGCGTGCGACAAGATTTTTGTTTCTGACACATGTCACACGATTTGCAGAAAGTCTCCATGTCGGTCTGCATCTAGTCCCACTGGTAGTACTTTGCCAACCTTTTGAGCATATTTTCCTTGCCAAAGTGTCTACGACCATTGTGGTTGCACTCCTCTAACAACATCCGTCGTAGTTCCTCGTTTGGAGGTACGAAGTCCTCGCAAGTGAATTGCCATCGCCAGTAGGGTTCGTCGTACCAAAACTTGGTTTCATTGTACAAGTCAAACTCCTAGCAACCCTTCCGGAACAGCCTCGCAAGGTACATGTCTCGTTTGACAAGCAACGTGCTGATCTCGGCCACTAGATATAGTCGTGAAAATAGATCATCCGTCGGATTTACGTTTCCAAGATGGTAATCGATGCCGTGGTCAAAGCTGGACTCTAGGAGCTCCATCCATTGAGTTTGTTGACGACTTATATCTTGCTGGGTCTTGAGATGTTTTAAGGCGTGATGGTCGTTGCGAACAAGGCACCGCTGGCATTCCAATTAGCATCGCCAAATTTTGAACACGTACACGACTGTGAGGATCTCCTTCTCGTGCACCCCATAGTTGAACTCTTGCCGGCGTAGTGTTCTTCACTCGTACGCGACCGGTTTTTGTCCACCGCCATTGTCTTGGAGGTGAACGGCTCTGATGGCTCGCATCTCTGGCCATGATTTAGTCCACCGTTGGATCTGCCAATTGTGAGGATGGCACCAAGGTCAGAGCGCTTCTCAAATAGTTGAACAAGTCTTATTTGATGTCCCCCCAATTCCACTCGGTAGTTTTCTTGGTGAGATCGAAGAGAGCCACTGACACCAGGGCATACACCTTTACAAATGGGTGATTGTACTTGCCAAATCCCATAAACACCTGGAGTTCCCAAACATTTGTGGGCGTTAGCCAATCAACGACTGCCTCCATTTTTCTTGGGTCCATGGTGATCCGTTCGCTACCGATGATGTGGACCAAAATATCAATGGAAAGGCGAACAAAGTTGCACATCAAGATGCATCCAACAATTTCTCTCTTCATAGAACCCTGGGAACTTTTTGGATGTTTCCGTTGTGCCAGGGTACAGCTGTACATCAGGATGTCCTTGAGATTTATGATGACAAAGTAGAAAAGGTATGGGCAAAATTTGTTGTTCATTACTATTGCAAATGTTGTAGGGGTGTTCGTATCTACAAACAGAATGACCGTGAACTCAAAGTGCCCTTATCTGACGTGGAATGTTGTGTTTTTTACGTCCTTATCAGATACGTGAACCTGACGATAGCCACTGTGTATGTCAGTTTTGTTGAAAACTCGGGACCCACGGACATGGTCAAAAAAATCATCCGCTCATAGGAGGGGGTAACGGGTTTTTATGGCGATGTCTTTCAACGCTTGGTATTCCACACATGTCCACATCTCCCATGTTTTCCTTTTCACAAAAAGCTTTGGTGCCATGTAGGATGACATGGAATGTTGGATGAATCCTTGCCCGGGCATCTTATCCAGCTGCTTCTTGAGCTTGGTCAGCTCCTGATCGTCCATCCGATAGGTTCCCTTCATTGTCGGTCTGCTACCCAGCTTTGTTTCTTTCCAATGGTTGATGTTGCACTGCGGTAACAAATCTTAGGGCAGTTTTTCACAAACATCCCCATGTAATTCCTTGATGAGTTGTGCTAACTATTTTGGAACTGTTGGCAACTTTCAGATGACGATGTCGTCAGTGTTGCTTTAGCAGCTACAATTTCTTCTTATTCTCCTTCTTCCACGTGGACTAGCCACACTTGAGCTCCGTGTTCCAGGTATCCCTTCGCCATATCCAAAGATTTCGGTTGGCGTTGTGTGGCAATCGCAATTCCTATGCAAGTTTCACCTATGCTCCTTCCCATAATTGTGGCAGCGTCATGGGTCGCTTGACCCCGGACAGGTGTTGCTTTCTATCAGTAATGCCAACATAGATTGCTTTGCTGCTCCAGTTGACATGCAAATTTTGTCAATACAGGAAACCTCGCCTGAGGATGATTTTGTGGTCACTCATTGGGCAAGTCATCGAGGCCGTTACATTGTGAAGATGTCCAATTGGCAGCTGGAGTGGCTCACAAAGTCGACGGATTTGAAGTCATCCATCAACATTTTTCCCTTTCACAACTCTTGGTTCTGTCTGCAAAGCCGGCTTCCAAACCATGTTCTTGTTGAAAAAATTGTGAGAAGCTCCTCCATCGTACAATGCCGGTACCGTTCTCTGACTTTTACAACCCCTTGGTTGCACTCGTAGTAGTATGGCCGGTTGGTCTTCCTCGTACCCCTCGTTGAACTTTGCGATCTCACAAACCCTGGTCTGTGACAAGGTGAGCCGCTCGGATGGGCAATTAGTCAGCAGATATTTTTTTGACCAGACAGGATCCTTGCCGTCTACTCCTGCCCTATGCTTTCCGGACTCCTCAATTCTTTCTCTGCAACTCCCCTCCCTTTTTGGCTTGCTGTTGGTGCTTTCAGCAGTAGCATAAGATATGACCTGGTTTTCCACGAGTCCAACGGAGCCGTTGATCAGGCTAATCGACAGCGCCAATTTCCATCGGAGATGAAGTTTCTACCGACTGCGACTTTCCTCTACCATGATAAGGATTGTAGCTTTGGGGCCGCCAATGGTTGGATTCCTGAATCCGAGCGTTATAGTGGGCAGTGTTGGCGCTGTTGACTGTTGTGATCATTCACAAAAGGTCGTATTGGATGCCGAAGATGGTGATGGCTTGCCAAATCTCTCACTTCAGGTCATTGTTATAGTAGAAACAGAGTTCATTGGTGGCAAGGTCACTGCTGGTGATGATTTCACAGAAATGCCAAGTGTACTCTACCACAATGGACTGCTGCTGCAAATGCTAGAGCATGTACAGTGTGTCAGACTTCTCATTTAGCTTCCTTAAGTGAGCGAGTCTAGCGTGGGCAAAGTCGCTCAATGTTTCCGATGGTGTGAGGGAGTTGTCCAATGTCGGATCAATCTACTCAAAAGGTAGAATACCTGCAGTTCACGATGTGAGAGTGGTTGGGAGAGCCATTGATGCACCTCTGCCGGTTTCCTGCTGCCGTTGGATTTCCTTCAGATCGGACCACTAATCTAAAGCCGTCCCATGCAAAACAAAGGCCGCGAGATCAATTTTCTTTTTGTTATTGTTGAACCAACAGTGGCAAATGTCAGGATGGAATCCGCGTGGTGTGGTCCTGACGTTGGTCTGACAGACTCGACTGGTTTACGTCTTCTGTTTTGGGCGAATCTGAGACTGAGCGTGAGCGTGAGCGTTCTGGTCGCCTCACGCTATGTGAGCAGGCATTTAGGGACAGTCACTTTTGCGAAGGGAATAACGCAATTTTGCATTAGTTTTTGTACATGGACATAATCAAAATATTTATATGGCTAGTTATGGGCTTTCTAACGCACCAAACCGCACACGATTTGGCCAAGCGTAGCCCAAGTTACATTTGCCGAAGTGCAGGTCTCACCCACCACAGAAGCCCGACGCCGCCACTCGCCGTGGCGCCTTCCTTCACGTGCGAAGCGCCTTTCCCAAGGCGCAGATCCCATTGCACATGGTGTGGGGGTCCCCTGCACCATTTACACGCACCCTCCCCACTTTTGGGTCGAGTTTGGTGATGGGGTGTGACGAGGTTCAAAACCTGTCCGCGGACCTGCAGTCCGAATTTTGACGAAGTCCACGAGCAACAAAATGTACTCCTGAGTTTCGGATGCCGAGCCAGGATTTTGGCTGTCCCTCATTAACAACCTATACTACTGGATCCGGTGGATGATCCACCTGATCAGGTGGATTATCCACCGGAAGCCTCGGCAGGCCTTCTGGAGCAATTTCTCCATGTGGTATTTTTGTTGCTCAATCCGGTCGATTATCCACCGGATTTTGAGTCGCAGCCGGCTCCCAGAGCCGCTGCGCACACCCTAACTTTGGAAGGCCATATCTCCCTTGATACTTGTCCGATTCTGGCAAAATAACTTCCAACGGATTCAACGACTTGTAAACTTTACAGGGAAATACTTCATTTTAGGATTCAAGTAATCTTCAAGCCGCCAGATCCGCCGGCGCGGGTTTTCCACTTTCTGGTGGATCATCGGCGCCTCCCGGCGCCGCACTTGTGCATGCGGAGGGGCAAGTTTTCAACAGCAAAGTACACCTCCAAACTCGTCAGCCACATCTTGACCATTGTTCCCTTGGAATTTGCAAGATCGAACGGGTCAAGGAGTGCCGGTCGAATGTGTGGTTCACTCAAGAGTTGCAAATTTCTCTTGGTGAGAACTCCTTCGCACACACGAGAAACTCAAATATCCTCCATCATCGTGTTGACTTGTTGGAGTAGATGGGTGTTGAGACTCTCGAGTCCCAAAAAAAAATGGTAGAGGTATTTTTTGATCTGTGCTTGTTGACAGGTGCCTCCCACTGTGCTAGGTGTCGACCTAACGGGCTGCGGTGGAGGTGGAGGGTTTGCAGAGCCCGAGGGGTCCATCGCCGGATTGGCCGTGCTGGTAACCCTCCATCAACATAGTACTCCTTAGGGACTGCCGCTCGTCATCGGGTGCGCTTGCTCTATTCAACATTGTTGTTGTAAAGTTTGCGATCTTCTGAATGATGGAGATTTTCCAAGGATCCATGCAAGGTTGTTACCAGGTGGTTAATGTGTTGGTTTCCCCTCCAGTGCCACTGCGCTCTGATATCAAGTGTTACGCCGAGGAGAACGTAGGTGGTTCACAGGGACAAAGTGCAGGACAAAAGAAGATTTGAGGTTTTTGGAGAAATGGATAAGTTGTATTAAGTAGTAAGTGTACTTCAATGACAAGTGTCGAGTGTGTTGAGCACATGTATACAATGCCAATAATGAGAATGACGCATAAGTTGGGTCATCGGCGTCTCAGCCAGGCGATGCATACGAGGTCGCGCCGTGAGTGGCAGATTCCAGAAGCTTCACCGAGGATTCAGGGGAATTTGAGAACACTGCAACCCTTCTGTATAAAATTCAAGCATTTTTGAGAAGTCAGTCAAACGACATCGGTATGTGGATATGGTTCACGACACTTCTGTCAACCATTATGGAAAGTGGTCAAAGTTTTTGAAAATCACAGGTTGGGGACATCGAAGGTTGGGGCAGTTGGCCAAAATGCCCTCGGCTGAACAACAGGAAAATCCTGAAGTCACCGCATGGTGGGCCATGAATGTAAGAACAGAAATGCCCAATCACAGGCTTTATAGACTCACACACATCTGGGATGTAACATATGTATGAGCCGCCATGAGCGAGCGATGCGTGCAAGGTTGCGTCATAAGTGGCTGCTTCAAGAAGCTCCACTTGGGGAATTCAAGAACATCAAGGCGCAATTGTAAAAAGTCAAGCGCTATCGACAAGTTGAACAAATAGTATCAAAACATCGATATGGTACATGACAGTTCTGCTGACAACTATAGAAAATGGTTGAAGTTGTCAGAATTTTCTTGAACGGAACACTTGAGGCCGAAGCAGGTGGTCAAGATTCATTCGGTCGATCGGCATAAACGTCTTGAGATTGCCATGCAGTAGGCCATGAATGCTACGACAAAATGACTACTCGCAAAATTGAATGACTCATGTATGCCAGGGACACCACTCTTCCCCCCCTTTTACCCGTGATGTCCCGCCACGTTAGCAAACGTATGCCCGTGGCGGAAAAAGGTAGCTATCGATCAGATGATCGGCATCTCGAAGGTTTTTGCAAGGCTCCGAGTTGTTGTGTGCGACATTGTAGCTGTGCCACTTGACCAGATACTCGGGTCGTTTTTCCACGGTGTTGATGTCCAAGGATATACTCAATCACGTACTCCGGATCCCTGTCCATTTGAACATGATGTGGCGTGTGACGTCTCCGATGGAGAAGCTTGTCTTGGATCCTGTTGATGATTGAGTTTGTTGATGTCATGTTGTCAGGCAAGCAAAGTTGAACACCAACAGGGATTTTCATTTTCTTGTCAACAAACGGTCATAACCAGTGGGGTTTGAGCTTTGCAAAGTCATGCCCTTGGAGCTTGATGTTTGTTGAGCAGATATGTGCATGATTGCCAATGCTGAACACGTCGTTATTACGATGTCGGTCAGCTGCTGGCTTCATAACAACTTGTGTCTTCTCGCGTTTTCTCCAAAACGCAGAAGGCATGCCTACTTTGGATGTCGACATAAGAAGGCTGCTCTGGCTCTCTAGTTCAATCCGGATGGCGGGAAGTGTGCAATAAAAAACTTCAAACCATGTTTTTTCCCTTACAGTGGAATTGGCAGAGTTGTACGCGAGTTTAGCGGCTGGTAGTTTGGCTACCCCATCATTTTCATATGGCTCACATAAGGTGCAAACACGTTCTTCAAGAACCTAATTGGTCTACACCGTTTGCTCATCGGTTTGAGGATGGAGAGGCATTGATAGTTAGATCTCATTATTGTATCACGCCATCAGCTCACGCCTGAAATGGCTAGTTGAAACTGTTGGCACTAGTGGGTGTGGAAGCACCCTCAAGGAAGCATAGCTCTCAATAAGGCACGCTACCAATGTTTGGGGTAGCCAATGGACACCTTTGGTGAAGAGTGTAGAGCACAAGAATCACGGATAGGAGTGGGCAGAACACGTTGCATTCAGTAGAACTGAATTGAAATACGTTTTATGCTGGATGGAACAATGAGATTACATTGGATTCTTTTATCTTGTGATCTAAGCTTTCTAACACATCCAAGCACGTCCAAATCGGAACAGTAGAGCCCCTGCTACGGCCGTCAAAGTAACCCTTGGTGGAGCCGCCCACTTTGCCTTGCTCACTAGGAACGGGAGGCGCTTCGACGATGACTCGTCGGAACGCCTTTCCTTGCCCAGAAGTCAAGGGGAACTTCATCCTGGTCGAGGAGGTCCTTATAGTTACTTCTTTTATGCTCTTGGTATATTTTGAGCTCGCTAGGGATGAACTAGGATCACTGGCGGTGGATTATCCCGCCACCCATGGCGGGTACCAGATTCCAATTGCCCAATACCCGATCTTCAGATTAGGCTAACTTTCTGAATACTGACTGTAATCGAGCAATTCGAAGCTTGATCTTGCATGGAAAATTCCAAGGAATCCAAATTTAAAGTCAAATAAGGTGTTCAACTATTCTCGCAGTACTGGGCCCCTTTTGCCCGTTAGAAGAGCCAAGTCGCCTCCGTTGATGCTCTCCCCTGGCTGGTCCGCCACCAGGACCACTTCTCTTGCCTCCCTTGGAGGCAATGCACCCATCATCCGGCATCCCGTTGCATGGCGTCCCTTCTGGTCCAGATCTCCCGACCAAACCCGAATGGTACCCTCCATACCCAGGTTGCCCCCTCCATCTCCAGGTTGCCCCCTCAATCTCCGGGTTGCCCCCTCTTGGACGCAGGTACAATCGCATCCTTGCTTTGACGGCTGTCCTTATCCGATTCATGGCTGCTCCTCGTGGGGACGTCAGCACGTATCTGGTATACACCTCTTTTGTGTGCACCACGTACTATGACGCGCCCACTACCCTCCTCTTTTAGGAGGCAGCCCTTCCTCATGAGGGTCACTTCAAGTCCCTCCTCAACGAGGCGACTCACGGACAGTACCTCTGTTGACAGATCAGGCGATTTGAGCCTCCTTGCCATAGTACCCTTCTTCCCAACAGGCTCCTCCACCCACCTTTTCCCTCCTCGGATCACATCACCTCCATTGTGATGTATGGCAATAGCTCCCGTTTATTGCTTCGCCTTCTGCTCCCTCTCGGAGATTGTGGAGGTTGCATGCCCACAGCATTCCTCGTGGTCCCCGACCACATCAGCTCCCGCAGCATGGAGCTGGTCATTGCTCCATGGCATGTTGATGACTGCTTTGGCCTACCGTCCTCTCCCGATATGCTTGTCGGAGTCCACGGCTTGCGTTGTGCACGTCGCCTTCCAGTGGCCCCACTGGCTACACTTGTAGCAGGCCCCTTTTTGGGGCCTGTTGGTGCCTTCTCACTCCAAACATGCCTGCTGCTTGCTCGCCTCAGGTTTTGCCATCTCAACTCCCCTTATGGAGCGTACAAAGTAGGTTACCACCACATTGGTCTGTTGTCCTTGTGCCACCTCCGTGGCCAAATTCGCAACTCCCCTTGTGCAGCCCCTTCTCCAGTGGCCCTCCTGGCCACACCGATGGCACTCCCCCTTCTTGGCGTGGCATGGAAGTGTCCCTTCCTCCCCTTTATCTCCCTCTCCTCCTTGAGAGCGGTCGAGCAGGGCTTATGCTGCGGACGCCGTCCGTTGCTCCTCCACGGTGGTTTTGGTCCACCGGTAGAATTTTGTCCCGTAGATCACCATCTCTGGTAATTAGAAAAGCCCATATGTTCGGAAGGGCTAGGAGGAGTGCCGCTACTTGCAGGTGGGAGTCGATGGCCCAACCCGCCTGATGACAGCGAGACACCATCGTCTCAACCTCTCGCCCGTGCTCCAACGTATTCATATCCTCATTTTCATGAAGGGTGAAAAGCCGTTTGACAAGGAGGAGACGTTGCTGAAGACACGGAAAGTCATGTGTGTTGCGAAGCCATTCCCAAGAATTCGATGTCCACCAAAATCCTAAGACATGCCCACGTTGCACCAGGCACAACACCGTCGCGATCAGAGCAAGCGCCTCGTTGTTGTGCCTCTCAAATGCCTCCACCTCCTCGGCCGTCGCGGACACTGAAGGAGCTCTCTTTGTACCTTTGACCAGCTCAAGAAATCCCTTTTCATCAAGGTAGACCTCCATGGTCTGCCTCCACAAGGGGAAATCCCTCCCGTCAGCTAGGAGGACGTCCATGTTGCTATCTTGCTCGATCATTATCAGAGTTGCGCAACGGAAGCGTGGTGGGCCCATACCCCTTTGTTGGCACTAGTAGATGTGGAAGAACCCTCAAGGAAGCCTAGCTCTCACTGAGGCATGCTATCAGTGTTTGGGGCAGCCAATGGACACCTTTGGTGAAGAGTGTGGAGCACAAGGATCACGGATAGGAGTGGGAAGAATATGTCGCATTCAGTAGAACCGAATTGAAACAAATTTTTTTAGTGGGCACAATGGGATTACATCATATCATTATATCCTGTGATCTAAGATTTCCAACGCATCAGAACACACCCAAATCGGAGTAGTAGAGCCCCTGCTATGGCCATCGAAGTAACCCTTAGTGGAGCCGCCCACCTTGCCTTGCTCACCAGGCAACGGGAGGAGCTTCGACGATGACTCGTCGGAGCGCCTTTCCTTACCCAGAAGTCAAGGGGAACTTCATCCTGGTCAAGGAAGCCCTTCTAGTTACTTCTTTCATGCCCTTGGTACATTTGGAGCTCGCTGGGGACAATGTCGGATCACTGGCGGTGGATTATCCCGCCACCCATAGCGGGTACCAAATTCCACCCGCCAAACACCCAAACTCTGGGTTAGGTTAACTTTCTGAATACTCACTCAAATCAAGCAATTCAAAGCTCGATCTTTCATGGAACATTCCAAGGAATCCAAATATAAAATCAGATCAGGTGTTTGACCACTCCTCAGTGGTTGAACCAGGGAATACGGTCAATTGCACCCATGGCTAGGGATACACCATGTCAACAGAAATGGTCATCTCTATTAGTAATGATATGTTGCAAGCTGTGTAGCGATACAATCCGATATAAGAACAGGTGTAGTACTCGTTCTATGGTGATGGTTTTCATCATTGGGATGATGTGTGGAAATTTTGAAAACCTCTCTACGGTACAAGAATGGCAGCATATCCATTGGGGTGGTGGGTAATCCCATCACAAAGTTCTTGCTGATGTCGAACCACGACCTCATCCAAACAAGGAGTGGTTGGAGTATTCCCGGTGGCCTTGTGCAACAAAATCTCTTTCATTGACATGTGTCGTACAATTTGCAAAAGTCCGGCACGTCAGTCTGCATATTGTCCTACCAATTGTACTTTGCTAGCTTTTTTAGCATCTTGTCCTCGCCGATGTGTCCACAAGGACCAATGTCATGCCATCCCTCCAATGATATTCATTGTAATTCCTTGCTTGGTGGAACAAAGACCTGGCGAGCGAATCACTGTCGCCAATAGGGGTTGTCAAACCAAAACTTGGTTTTGTTGTTTTGGCCAAACTCCTTGTAACCCTTCACGAACAGCCTTACAAGATACGGGTCACGTTTGACAAGAAGTGTGATGACCTCAACTATTAAATCTGGTCCCCAAGTGACATTATCCACCAACTTTTTTTTAACGTTGGTACTCGATGTCGTAGTCGAAGTTGGACTCGAGGAATTCCATCCCTCCAGTTTGTTAACGGTTCACATATGGCTGAGTCTCGAGATGTTAGAGGGTGTGATGGTAAGTGAGGACGATGCACCGCCAACATTCCATGTAGCACCGCCATGTCTCTTGCGACTGTGAGCATTTCTTTTTTGTGCACTGCATTGTTGAGCTCCGGGCCACACAACTTTATCAACATGCACACGACTAGTTGCTCTCCCACGCCGTTGTCTAGGAGGAGAACGATCCTTGGCGACCCGAGGTTGCCGAGCCGTGCACGGCTCCGTACAGGCTGGGGATGAGTGTTAGTGTCGCGTAGCTCATTGTCCCAGCTTTCCAACACACCAAGAATTGCATCATTCCGTGGAGAAACGGCCAAGATATGGCCGTTTTTGTGAACCACGGCAATCTGCCACTGGCAGCACCATTAGCGGCTGTGACGACTGTCCGAAGTGCCCTTTCTGGAAACAACAAACCGGGGTTCCATTCTGAAGCTCCCTTGACCCTCAATGATCCTCGACTCATTGAATAACCGGGCCTCAAGGTGCGCTTTGGCCTTGTTGGGTCTTCCGAGGGTCGAATTCTGGTCCTTGGGGATGAAGTCCCGTCACCTGTTTTCCCCTTGGCCAGTCCAACCATTGGCTGGTCGTAACTTCCTTGATTCTTGATGGATTGACCCCGTTCTTGGGTCAGTGTTGCACGATTTTTCCTGAACTTTCCAAGTCCACGGTTATATTTTATACTCAAGGAATCCTCAAGCCGTAATCAGTGCTGTTGGCATTGTCCGGCTTACACCCCCCCTCTTTAGGAGCGAGCCGTCCTTGTTCGCTCTTGTTACTCCCGGAGGATGGCATTCATCCCGCCAATGTTGAATCCGAGGGCAGGCTCCCATGAGTAGTGGGCCACATCGTAGCCCTTCCACTTGACGAGGTACTCCCATCCATGGCCACGATGACAATGGGCAAGGATATTCTCCACCTCAAACTCTTCCTCGCCCTCGATGACCACTAGAGGAGGAGGCTCAAAACTGTGGCCTGGAAAATTCTCAGCCGGATCGTGGTAGAGTTTGAGCTTGAAGATGTGGAACACGTTATGGACTGCCATGGAAGGTGGAAGAGCCAACCTCGCTACCACGGGTGTCCGCATTTTGAGCACCTCAAACGGACCAAGCCACCGGGGTTTCAACTTGTCCAATCGGACCCCGCAAAGCTTGACGTGCGGACTATTGAGGAGCACGTGGTCACCAAATTTGAGCGTTGCGTCCAGGCGTCAGCAGTCCGCTTGCACTTTCTTCTATTCTTGCGCCTTCACCAATGCATACCGCGTCGCTATCCAAATCTGCTTCAAGTCACGGGCGGTAGACTCCACCGCGGGTAGGTTGCTTGCGACGTGGAAATTGAGGGGCGTGGCAGGCACCATCCCATTCACCACCTCAACTGGCGCCTTCCCAGTGGAGGCAAACGTGGCGGAGTTGTACATCAATTCAATGACCGCTAACCTCTGGTCACACACCGTCTTGTCCGGGTCACCAACTGTACGGAGGAGCTGCTCTAACGTCTCGTTCGTCCGCTCCATCTGTCCGTCAGTTTTGGGATGAAAACTGGTCGACAACTGCACCTTGCTGCCTTACCGCTCCATGAGTTCTTGCCAGAACTTTCTTGTGAAGCGTGGGTCACGGTCGCTCACAATGGACCGCAGCATGCCATAGAGATACACCACATCCTCGGGGAACAACCGAGATGTGCCCTCCATGCTTACCGTATCATGTGTCGCGATGAAGTGAAACATCTTGCTGAAGCAATTCAGCACCACCAACACCGCATTGTGGCATGCTACTGTCTCGGGCAAGCCCGTGATGAAGTCCATGGAGATGTCTTGCCACAGCTGCCCAGGGATGGATAAGGGTTGGAGGAGACCCGAGGTCTTCGTCCTCTGCGCCTTGTGGCGTTGGCACACGTCACAACTCCGGCAAAATTCAGCCACCTCTGACAACATGGTGGGCCACCAAAAGAAGCGAGCCACCGTCGGCCAAAGCGTTGACACAACGTTCAAATTTGCTGACAAGTGGCGACGCATTGGCTACTGGAGAAGTGGCCGCTCGGGCCGCTGTCATGGTACTCCTCCAAAATCAGGTGCCGAAGGGCTCGCACTGCGAGACCCACCACCTGCTGCGTGTCGTGCCATTGCCAATACGGCGCCTTGAAGAAAAGTCTCCAAGCATCGTACCCCCCGTGTGCCTCATATCTCTCCATGGAGAGATTCACAAGGAAAGCATCCTTGTGGATGGTGAGAGACGCGACCCATATCATCAGGTCCGGTCACTGTGAGAGTGCGTTGGTTGGGTTAATGCCACCCAGCCGGTACATGATCTCGTAGTCAAAGTGCGACTCGAGGTACTCCATCCAACGCGCTTGCCGCCGCCTCAAGTTCGGCTATGTTTTGAAGCACTTCAACGCGTTGTGGTCAGTGTAGACAGTGCATTTCCATGCCTCAAGATAGCAATGCCAGATCTTTAAGGCTGCAACCACAGCGAGCATCTCCTTGTCATGGGTGATGCAGTTCAGCTTCCACCTACGCAACTTGTGCGAGTAGTAGGTGACCGGCTGCAACATGTTGCCAAATTGCTACAAAAGGATCCCACTAATGGCCAGGTCCGATGCATCGGTCGCCATCTCAAACTCACAGCCACTCTCGGCCAAGTGCAAGGCCGGCGCGGAGGTCGGAGCCCTTTTGAGATTCTCAAAGGCTTTCTTGTTCCCTAACTTCCCAAATCCACTCGCAAACCTTCCGAGTGAGATTGGAGAGTGGTACTGACACTCCCGCATAGTCGAGGATGAACCTGCGGTAGCAGTTACAAACACCAAGGAACACTTGTACATCATGTACATTACGCAACTTCGGTCACTCTTGCATGGCTAACACCTCGTGTGGGTCCGTGGAAATCTGTCCATTGCCAATTATGTATCCAAGGAATTCAACTTTCCCCACCGTGAACTCACACTTAGAGAGCTTTGCAAAAAACATTCATCCTAAAAATCTTGAGGACCTTTTTGACGTGCTCCTCATGCTCCTTTGCCATCCTGCGATGCACCAAGATTTTGTCAAGGTACGCCACCACAAAGTCATCCAAGTACGGCCTGAAGATGTTGTTCATTGCCGCCATGAAGGTTGCCAGCGCATTGGTCGGCCCAAAAGGAATCACAAGGAACTCGTAGTGCCCATAGCATGTGCAGAAGGCCCGATTTTCCACATCATCAGCTGCGATGCAGATCTGGTGGTAGCCGGAACACAAGTCATGATCTGGTGGTAGTCGGCTCGTAGAAGCATGTATCGGTTCTTGATGGTCAACTCATTCAACGCTCGGTAGTCCACGTACATGCGCATCTCCCCCATCTTTTTCTGCACGCATAGGTCAGTCCAGAATAAGAGGAAGAGGATGGGCAGATGAAGCCCTGTTCCATCATCTTGTTCAGCTGCTTCTTGAGCTTCTGCAGCTGCACGTCACTCATGTGGTACGTTGGATGAACAGATAGGCACGCTCCAGGTTTGAGGTCGATACGATGGACCACGTCCCGCTTCAGTGGCAGACCCATAGGGAGAGTGTCAGGGAACGCATCCTCAAACTCCGTACACACATTCCGATGCCCCTCGGACACCACGGCAAACTTGCCTAGGGCCACCGGCTGCTCCCAAGTTGCCCCATGCACCATAACATATGCCACACCCTCAGTTTCATCGAAATTGTCCTCCTCGTCTCGCACGAACGCAAAGAAAAATTGCTCCTTCTTTTGAGTCGCGCGCTTGAGCTGCACAAAGTTCAACATCGTAGGCGGCGATTCCTCCTTGTGAGGCACCGACTACTATGGCGCTTCCTCCCCACAAATATCCTCCTCTGCGTCCTCTTCCTTGGACTATGTAGGCTGGGAATACTCCTTGTCTCCGAGCTTGACTGAGACGATGCGCATCTCCCAATTGGCGATGGGGTTGTACTTGTTGAGGATGTCACTACCGAGGATCACATCATAATCCTTTATCGGGTACACCCAGTATACGGTCATTATGCGAAGCTTCCCTACATGAATGGAGAGAAGACAGGCCAAGCACCCCACTTCAATCGTGCCGTCCACTTGGTTAGTGGTCCACTTCTTGCTCGCGAGTGCAAGACCCCACTTCTGAGCACACTGCATGCTCAGAGAACTATGGCTTACGCCACAATCTAGCAGGCTCCCCACCTTCCCCTTGAAGCCTTTCACTCGCGCCTTCAAGAGAAGTGTGGGCTGCTCCTCCTCATACCTCGGGTCCCATGCCTTAACCTAGGAAATCCCCTTGATTTCCGCTAGGCGTTCGATTGGGCAGTCAACTGGCGGTTTGGGTTGAGAGGAGCCCAGAGTAACACCATCTACTCTTGGCTCTCCTTGTTTTCCGACTCCTTTGTTGCTTTATCTACTTCCTTTGTGGCATGCTTCCCCTTCCCTTGCCGGTTACCCTTGCCATCGCCCTTCCTAGGATCCCAGCAGCCACATGCAATGTGGCCAGGCTTGTCACAGCTATAACACTTGCACTGTTGCAATGCTCCAATTTCCATAGGCGTTTTGTCACTCTCGGCCCGCTTGCTTTAACCACGACCGAAAGAGTTGTGGCTGTTGGCATGAGCCTGGTGCATGCGCGAGTCACACCGCTCTGCTGTTGCGATCATCATCGGCAGGTCGTCGTTGAGGTCGTGCATCACCGTCACGGCGCAAGCGTCGTCCTTGATATCATTACTATAGTGGAAGCACAATTTGTATGAACCGAAGCCACAATTGGAAACTACCCCACAGACTTTTAACTTCAAATTTAACCCCTTTTTCCTCGTCAAGATTTATGCTTCGGAGAATTAAAACAGTCGCTTAAAGAACTATAAGAGAGAAAAATCGAACTTAAAGTGCCACCCAACAACTTTCAAAAATGGGTTCATCCTTCTATTTGTCTTGTTTTTTGTAACCCAGATTCTATTTTTGTGCTTAATATCTCCGTCCTGCTTCATACTCCGGCAAGTCAAATCATGGAACGGTGATTTGAACTTCCGGATTGCCGCGTCCGCTTGACTTGCGGTTCTAACCGCACGTCAAGCGGCGTGACGCGGCTGCGTGTCAGGTACACGCGGCCCAAGAGGACCACGTGTACCTGGCACGCGAGATATGTCAGGAATCTTGGCAGATCGTGCGTGTAACCATCGAAGCAGCTGATTGTTTTACCACGATTCGCCAGGTCGCCAAAATGGAAAATGTGTTCGAGACCGGTCGCTCAACTTGAAGGTGCCACCAAGCAACCTTCAACAAATTCCAAGAAAACAAGAGAAAACTTCCCGATCAACAAAATTAAAGATTTCTAAAAAACACATGCTTTATCACCGAAATCTAAATTCAGTAGGGTTTCTCATAAAACCTGTTGTTGTAGTCGACGACACCGCCAGCTTGGCAAAGCCGATGTAGCTTTGCGCATCCATTGTTCCTCACATCGCCCACAGTGAAACGCTTGACGAACGACTCCATTAACTCCTTCCACGATTTCAGAAATTTCAGGGAAGGGTCACCACTGCTGCAGGTGGGAGCCGATGGGATTGAGATTCTGGTCGCGGCAGCGATGCCAACGACCATTACTGCTCCACTACTGTGAGGATTGGACCGCATCACACCGGCCCACCGATCCCAAAATTCCCCTCTCAAAGAGGTCATGGCATAGTCGCAGCACGCCTCGTACCTTGAGGCATCCACGCCACTGGCGGTGAAGTACAGCTCTAGTCTGTGTTCTTCTAAGCATGTGGAGCTGGCCCATCCTTCCTCGATGGGTTGAACAGCTCCAGCTTGGGCGGGCTCGGGACGCCCACGGCAGGTCCATTTGCGGTGGCAACTGCGACTGGTGTTGTCACTGGACACTTTGCGAGCTCTTGATTGAGGTACACATTTTTCTTCTCCAACAAGTCCGTCTTGGCCCTCATTTCAGCGAGCAACTTCTACAACACTACGGCTGCTTTTACTCTGCCCTGCGCGTCAAATGCCACAGCCATCAGGAACGTGCCGGATGAAGACATCCTTGCGTCCAGTAAAACGTCTCCCTCAACGGATCCTCCGGCTATCGCCTTGTCACCGGAGTACGTGGTTGGCCTTGGGCACAGATCTGTCAAAGAGACAAGATGTGTGCTGGTCTACGCTGACCAGGAGATGTTACCACTTAGATGATTGTGTCACTGAGCCAAGGGCTGCTTTGATACCAAGTGTGAGCTGGGTGTGATGTGCTAGCCTCAACCGGATGGTGTAGGCACCAACCAACGGCAACGGCGACCAAAGGGAGGCCGGTGCACACCTTCTCGGGGTTCCAGAAGTGTAGGATTGTCTTAGGGGAGCACGAGAACACGTGTGGTATAGTGGGAGTAAACTGTACTTCTGATCAAAGTGTCAACATACAAGACTACATGTACACGATGACACGTCCTAGACGACCCGGGTCACCGAGCCGTGCTTGCCTCCGTACAGGCTGGGGATGAGTGTTTCTACCTTAGAATTATGTAGCTCATCCTCCCAGCTTTCCAACACACCAAGAGTCACATCATTTAGTGGAGGAACAGCTGATGTATGGCCGTTTCCATGAACCACGACAATCTGCTGCTGGAAGCACCATTAGCAACGGTGACGGCCGCCCGAACCGCCCTTTCTGGTGATAACACACTGGGGCGCCATTCCGAAGCACCCTTGGCCCTCAATGACCCTTTATTCATTGAATAACCGGGACCCAAGGCGCGCTTCAGCCTTGTTGGGTCTTCCGAGGGTCGAGCCCTGGTCCTTGTGGATGAATTACCGTCACCTGTTTTCCTTTCGGCCGGTCCAACCTTTGGCCGGTCGTAACTTCTTTAATTCTTGATGGATTGACCCTGTTCTTGAGTCTTTCTCGTACGGTTTTTCCTGCAGATTCCAAATCCACAGTCTGATTATACATACGAGGAAGCCTCAAGCCGTAATCAGTGCCATTGGCACTGTGTGGCTTACATAACCGGTGGTCACATTTCTAATTTGTTCTTTGGTTGTGTCATGACACTCCATCAATGCCTCGGAGTGACTGAAAACAATGTAACGCAAAACACACTTACAATTTTTTCCAGGAAAAACAAAGCTACCTTTTGGTGCAGCCTTTGCCATCGATTGCACATCAATAACATCACTAGTCAATTATTGCACCATCACCCACATTTGCTCAAATGAATGATTCCAGTTTACCTATGAGTTAATCAAAAGATCGTATTGGATTTGGGTAAATCCCTTCTTAGGTTCCGAACTGACTATGACTTTGCCCACACCTTTGTAGTGAAGAAAAAGCCAAGCTATCCACGTGAGCCCGCCTTCCGAAGTTGTTAACGTGCGCGTATAGGGGAGGAGGCTGGCAGACGGTGTCAATGGCCAGAGTGAATCGAGGGAAAAACCATAAGGGAGCCTCCATGGCCATTGGATTGTGGAATCAAAGCACGGGATTGCAAGGTTCAGAGAGCTATTCTGTGTCCTTGCATCTCGTCAAGCCAAAAAAGTGGACAAACATGAAAGTTTGACATTCCCCAATCAAGGTAGTTGGAAAAACCCCTGGTTAGTTAAGAAACAGGTCAATTTTGGGTAAATATGGGTGTTACTTACACCAAGACTGAAAAACGAATGAATGTGGGTGATTGTACAGTAGTATATGTACATCTATGTCCATCAGCTACATTTTCCAACCACATTATACATATACATTCTCAACGTTTTGGAGGGGGGGGGTCACCGTGTTTCGAGATACAAGTGGACCCCCTCCCACGAACACATATATATTGGTAGTGTTGCTGATGGATGGAAAAAGAGTACACAATAATGGTTCTGGTTAGAATATTCAAACATTACTTCACGAATACATCAGTGTACAATGTTCACAAACCGAACAATACACTCCCTGCTATGGTTGAGTAAAATCACTTTATGGCTATAGGAGGGGGTAGGCGGGACATGTATCCTACCAATTTGCAAGGACTGGTTGCAGAAACAGTTTTTGAGGTTACGGCTGCTCGACACCAGCAAGTTTTTACAGTCACCAGTTCATCGGCTCTGATGCGGGGAGCAACGATTGCTCACATCGAACGCCTTGAATGGGTGAACCAGGACCTTTTTAGAGATATTAACATACTTCATGCCATGGATATGTTTGATTTGAATCTCAACTCTTGGCTTTTATTCATGTACAGTCAGAATTCTCCAGTTTTCTTTTGATAACCAATACACTAGTCATGGTACACTAATAGTTCTCCATCGGCTGCACTTCCTAAACAACCGTTGGTGATAGACCCTTGTCTTTGGAGGAAGGAGTCACCACTTGCAAAGGGACAAGCTCTTCCCCCCATCCAAAAAAGGAACAACGTGTATCAACAAAGTGTATCCAATGAGTGTCACCGGTGGAAATACAAAGAGTACACTAATGTACTTGTGGAGAGATAATTTGGACTTAAGTCAACGTTCAACTGGAGAATACATTAGCAAACACACTATCTGTCTCTTACGAAACACACCCACACTACGTTTATTACCAAGACCAATTCGATTTTGGTTGAGAAATTGGACGACTTCATGGGTAGCGTTGCGAGGAAATGAATGCAGCGCCAGTTGTGTGTATAAACATTGCTGAACACTGGTCATAAATCACATAGGCCATCGAGGTTGCCTATCAGACATCAAGTTTCACATACTCGGTTGTTAGGACATTTGAACCTTTTTCCATGTAATATCATTGTAATCACGGCTAAATTCCTAAAAAAAAGGGTTTTTTTTACCAATCGGGTTTGAATTATGGGCCACTCTCAAATTTCCCTCACTGTGAATAGCCCTCCCAGACGATGGAAAATGGGGCAGCCCTCAAGGAGGTGATAGGGCTCACTAAGAGCCGCCTAGGCAGGAACAACCGTTTGTGAGAGGGTGTTTCAGGCTACACCGACAGAAAGTACGGAAGAATGTATTGGAATGTAGGTAATGCAAATGTCTCAGCTGATTTTTTAGCTAGAGAGCAAATCATCACAGCTTTCTAGCAAGCCATTATCTGCCTCATTTGGCCCAGGGAGCACTGAGATACACTCTGTCAAGGTTGATCCTTTAGCACACTCCCAGCCTAGCGGGATGAGCGGCAGTCACATTGTCATGCATGGGAATTATGTCTCCTATGACCTGCACGGCAAATAACATTAGAATTCTCGTTGAAGGCAAATCGCGGCCATCCTGGTCAACAATCCTTTCTGCTTTTTGTGCTGAAAGTGCCCAGGTTGTCACTTGAACGCGACGCACGATCTCCAAACGTTGGAAATCTACATTTCACTCAAACAGACTCCGAATTCAGTTTCGGAAAGTGCGTTGGAACCTGTGTAACATCCTTCATGCAGTTTTTGTGGCAAGATTTTCTTATCAAGTAGCTTATTTTTTGTCACTTCGTGGCACCCTTTGTGCGAATAAATATCACACACGTCCACACCTTTCCCTCTTTTTTCAGAAACGGTGTGATGATAGTGGCTTGTTCACAATGTATGCCAGTATCATGCTTGAAGGACAGAGTCTGGTCTATACTACCTGCTTTGTCATAAGCTCACGGATGAAGTGGTTCCACAAGTCGATGTGCTTCGTGCAAGCATGAAACTCGACATTCTTGGTTAGAGCAATGGCGCTCATATTGTCAAAGTAGATGGTGGTCGCTATAGTCACTTGCTGCCAAAATCTTACCAGTAGCTCACGCAACCACGCGGCTTCCTTTACTGCTTCACTCAAGACACTGTACACTATTTTGGTGGATGGGAGGGTGACACACTCTTGTTTCTTGCTCCTCCAACTAATTACACCTCCCTGAAGCAAAAACACAAACCCACTAGTCGACCTCCTAGTATCCAGGTCACCTCCCCAATCTGTGTCACTGTAGCCAATGAGGATGGGATGGTTGTTTCCATTGAAGGTGAGGAAAAATCTGCCGTTGCTGTTGAGGTAGTGCAGTGTGTGCTTGACATCCTTCCAATGCGGCATGCCCAGATTCACGTAAAACATGTTGAGCACACCTATTGCTTGGCTAATGTCAAGGTGCATGCCAACTGCTACGTACATGAGGCTCCCAATTGCTAGTTGGTACGGCACTGCTTCCATGTGGCTGCTCTCTTGCATGCCACTGGGAGTTTGTGTCATTCTCATGTTTGCTCCCATTTCCACTGGTGTTGCGGCTTTGCACACGCCTGCCATGTTGAAGCACTTGACAATATTGCTCACTTATGCGCTCTACAAAATCTCCAAGATCTTTTGCTGCCTGTCACGCTTGACCTGAAGACCAAGGTAGTGAATGAGTTCTCCCATGTCTTTCGTGAAAAATCAGGTAGCAAGGGACTGCTTCACATCGTCCAAAAGAAACTTAGAGTCAGAGGCAATGAGCAGATCATCAATATATAGTAAGATGATGACCTGGATTTCCTTTTGCATGCATCCATAGACTACGTGGTCAACTTTGTTGCGCACAAAACCAAGGCCAGCCAGGTGCTCATCAATCTCGTTGTACCATGCTCGCGGTGCTTCCTTCATGACGTAGAGGGCCTTCACGAGCTTGTACACAAAATCTTCTTTTCCCTCCACCATATAATCCACCGGTTGCTCCGTGTACAAATCCTCCTCGAGGTCACCATTCAGAATGACACATGCCACATCCATTTGGTGCACCACCCACTCCATTTTAGCAGTAAGAGAGAGGATGGCTCGGATGGATGGGAACTTTGCAGCAGGTGTAAATGTCTCATTGAAGTACACACCCCCAGTTGGTACATACCCCTTTGCGACCAGCCGTGCTTTGTACCTGAGCATCTTACCATCTCCACCACGCTTGTGCCTGGAGCACTCAATCAGATGGCTGCCACAAGGATGTTCTTCAAGGATCTATGTGCTATTCTTCACGAGCACACCATGCCCCTGGTCTGCTGCGGCATGCCAGCCTGCCGCATTGACACTGCGCATAGCTTTGGTGAAGGTGGCTGGTCCATGAGTGACAATTATGAAGAGGAGCTTGAGGTCACAAGAATCTGTTGATGGTGGGGCCATGCGTACAATCAGTTTCTCCCCTTTTCACGTCTGCTTCTTTGTGAGCCTCTCAAACTATCGTAGCTGCTCCTCATCTTTTGCACCTTTGTTGAGACACACAGACTTTAATGGCAGCTGGTGTGCATTGGTTTGATGCGCTTCCTTGTCAGATTCTGTTTTTGGCTCCTTCCCCTTCTCGGCTTCTTGTACTTCCTTGTCATTGTTGCTAGCACCTTCATCTTCCACACTGCCCTCTTCTGCTACCCATTGTTTACCCCCGTCTGGTACAAGTACGAGAGCAAGTGGTTGGTGCAGACATAGGGCTCCAAGTCCAGCCCTTCACATCCTCTTGAAAGACCACATCACGGTTGCAGATGATCTCATGTGTAGCAAGGTTGTAGAGCTAGTATCCCATGGTTTTGTGGCCAAGAAATGGTGCCTTCACTGACATGACATATAGCTTGTTATGGTTTCCAGTAGGCACGTGCACGAATACATCGTGCCAAAAAAGAATCAGGTGTGTCACTGTTGGCTTGCACCTGGTCCACGCCTCCTCCGGTGTCATCAGCGACATGACGCGCATAGGGCTCCGTTCTTTCATGTACGCTGTGGTTTTTTATTGATTCCATCCAGAAGGTTAGCGGGAGTTTTGCTTCTTGGAGTATGCTGCAAACATGCTCCATGAGCATGTTGTTCAACCGTTCAGCCACGCTATTCAGTTGTAGTTTTCCGGATGGAGTGGCCTTGGACCTCATCTAGTGACGTTCGAGGAATTCGTGGAAGTCGTTGGAGTGGTACTCTTCTCCACCGTCAATACAAAACACCTTCAACCGCATGCCACTCTCGGTTTGTGCAGTAGAGATCCCCACCTTGTAAGCATAGAAACACTTGTCATTTCTAGCCAGGAAGGATACCCACGTCTTCGTCAACTTTTCATCGATGAATGTGATAGAGCATAACTTGCCACACAAGGACTTGGATGGCTTGAGACCGCTCAAATCTTATTGAACAAATGAGATAATCTCAGCCAAGCCCTTCCCTTCCCCTGTGAAAGAAGATCGGGCTTGCTTCCCTTCAATGCAACTCTCACGGGCCAATGCACTGGGTCGTTTCACCCCCTTGAGCTTTAAGCTGCGGACCATCTGCAATATGGAGATTACTGCGTCAATGCCGAGGTGACCAAGTTGGCGGTGCCATAGGCCGATGTTGTGTTGATGTGTTCCATCCTTTGCCCCCAACACTGAGTCGACTTCCTTCTTTGATGCCACATACAGTTAGTAAAGACTTATCTCCTTGATTGATTTTGCAAGCACATGGCTTGCACGGGCAGAGATGGTGCAGCCATCATACTCAAAGTGAATCCGCATGTCCCCGCATATGAGGAGAGATATAGAGAGGAGGTTAGCTAACAGCCCCAAAACACGGAGTACCCCCTTCACATCACGTTCCATGTGCTTGCCCTCACCCTCTGGAACCGCCATTTGCACATGGTTGTCCTTCGTGTACATCTGACAAGGTTCAATGGCAGTGTAGACCACAAACCGCTCTTCGCAACACGTCATGTGCCGGTGGCTCCCCAATCAATGTTCCAGAACAAGATGGTATTGTCAAAGACTTGTAAGACCCAAGTGGTTGTCCCAAATCCACCCTCCCAATCCGCTGCATTCGCAAAAGCGTCAGATTGATTTCCCAATCTCACTCCAACGACACGGTCCACCTTCTTCTTCTGGCATTCGCACGCCGAATGACCCGGCTTCTTACAATAGTGACAGTTCTCCTTATTATTCCCTGCTCGATCATTGCTCTTGGTTGGTGCAGCATCACCACCGTGACCATAGTTGGTGATGAGAGCAACGTTCAGTCCCCTTCCTTCTTAATCTCCCTTGCAACCCTCCTCCTCAAACAGCATGCTAATGATAATGAGCATGCACGTCATCGAGGAAGAGCTTCTCTCGAGGCTGTTCAATGGAAACAAAAAGAGGAATGTAGCTACTGGGAAAGCCGAAGATGATACTTAGCATGAGTACATGTTCCTTGATAGGGTCCTCGATCGCAACGAGATGAACAAAAGGAGACTTACCATGTTGATGTGGTTAATCATGAATCCGGGATCATCCATCTTCATGGTGTGAAAGCGATAGCGCAGCTACATTTTCATGAGGACTGACTTGGAAGAATGAGTGGAATCAAGATTTTTCCAAACCTCCTTTGGTGCAAGAATGCCACAAACTATGAGTTGCTGCTGGTCAGCAATGTAGAGGTAAATGTTGGCTAAGTCACGGTCACGCTTCTCGTGGTAGTTACAGACCTCACCAGGAGGAGGAGGGCCTTTAGCACGTTCATTCTACTTCTCATCCACCTGGCTCCAAAGACACTTCTCCATCAACACCATCTTCATGTTGCGCATCAAGTTGAAGACTTTCTTGCCTTCGAACTTTATAGTGTTGACATGTGCAACCACCGAAGCTGATTTCACCACTGTAATGTAAAGTTCAGCCTGCAAATGACTCTCTCACACAACATGGTGCAAGGAATTCCTCAAATATGAAGGGAGATCCTTTTCATAGCTTTGATACCACTGGTAGAAATTGGGGCACTCCTTAGGGAAATGATCAGGCTCACTAAGATCCACCCAGGAGAGACTAACTGATTCTCAGAGGGATTTGCAAGTTATACGAACATAAAACATGGAAATAAATGGAGGATGTAAAGGGGTTCGAATGTCAAAGTTCATTATTGAGTGAGAAATTAGATTTGTACAGGTTTTTAAGAAGCCCATACACGCCTCTTTTGGCGAAGGGAGCACTGAGATACACTCTGTTTAAATTGACCCTCCAACATATCCTAGCCTAGCGAGATGAGCAGCAGCCACTTTATCATGCATGAGAATGATGTCTTTCACAACTTACACATCCAATAATCTTAGGACGGTCCTTCCTTTAATTCCCCTAGAGGCCCTCTAGCGGTCTGTTCTCCCCGAAGGCCACGCCTAGCTGTCCTGCTCAATAATCCTTGCCGCCATTCCGTCTTGCCAAAAGTGCTCAGGTCGTCACATGAACCCGACCCGTGATTTCTAGCCTTCAACCTTTCAAGTCCCACTCAAAACAGACTCCTAATTGAGCTCTATGAATTGTGTTGGAACCTTTGCAGCATCTGCTATACACTTAAAGTGCCAGATTACATTCGTCGAGCAATTGTTTGTAGTCACTTTATAACACCCTCATATGCATCACCAGATTCAAACCCCAACATGGTCAACTCTCCCATTTTGCCATTCACATCGTCTTTTGGCTCAATTCTGGATGTCAAAATTCCACTAGCCAGATCAACGGTGTTCCTCCGTTGCACGTACCGATGGGCAAGCGGCATTACCGCATTGAGGCCTCACTACTAATGCGCAAAGAGTAGCAAGCATGCCTTAATTTATGGACCGTTTGAATTCAGCAAAGGCCGGATGTGAAATTTCCTGGCTCCTTTTTACAGCATTGGCTCAAATCATGGACGGGTCTTGCGGGAGCCAGCACTGAATGATGGACCATCTCGATTGTTTTCCACCAATGCCGTACTGGTCCTTATTCACGATGCCAATGTTTCATAGGCACGTCGGAATTGAACAAAGAATTTATTTCCGTCAAAATAGGGGCAGTGGTTTGATTTTGGATACCCGGCTTCTCACTCCCTTATGTTTTCCCTTTGGGGATTTGGTGTGTTGAACAATAAGGAAAGGACGTTTATAACCACAGCTCGTGTCCGGCAAGTCAACCCTCACACATTCAAGTGCACATGCCTTCAAATTCAAAATTTGTATCTCTCCCGCTACCGCGCTGCCCCGGTGCCTTGCTTTCCAATTGCACTGCTGGCCCCATGTCCCGTAGCGTTGTTGTAGCGCCTGCCTGCTGCCTTGCTGTCTTACTACCACGTTGGCCTTCAGCAGCCGAGGTATGGTTTTGCCACTGATCTGTACGTTTTGCAATTTGGTTTTGCGCAAGCATCACACATTTGCTGAAGTCTGCACCTCAACGTCGCTCATGCATTGAACCTTGACTGTTCAAAAAGCATGCCCAAGGCTGAATGGAGGGGCGTCATCGAATGTAAGGATCGCTTAAAGCAATCACCCCTCATGTTATGAACAAATCAATGAACTAGCAAATAAAACCAAACCATGCAGTTTTGAACGAAATGAAGGAACACTAAGCTCACAGAAACTAATCAATCAAGATAAAGGAGGGATTTGGTATTTCATTTTTGGATTTTGCCAAGAGTAGGGTTCCTAGCTTTGTTACATTGGATCCCTCCAAGCATAAGTCTTGGCTTACACTTTTTTGTATTCTAATTACGTAGATGTACAAGTGTGTCCTTCCTCTTGGGTACTAGCTACACTTGACAACTACACAAACCTAATATACTATCGACATTGAGTGGGAGTTCCCATAATCTGGAGCTGACAAAATCCCCCTTCTCCCACCCCTTGACGATTGGATTCATGTTCCTTACTTTCAATGAACCACGTTGAGTAGGTGTCCAGTGCGTACATCGTGCATGCATTTGTTAGATGTTAAAAATTCATAGCCAAAGATTTAAACATTCTCTCGATGATTACACGTGTCAAAAACCAGCTCTCATGGCAGCTCGTAAAAAGAAGTTGTGAGACGTGGCGTCAAGCGACCGTGTTTGCCGCAAAAACCATCATGTCAGTTTGGATCGCTCACGTGAGACAAATAGGAACCTTCAACGTCCTTATGTTTCAGATGAACATAAGTAGTTACGAAAGCAGAGAGTACTGAGCTTGGGGAAATGATTAGATGAAACAAACTAGCTAGCATTATAAAATGAATGAGATTTTTTTTGGATAACTTTTTTGTTCCGTTGAGTTTGATGAAAAAAATTGTATCCTATTTCAACCACACTATTGATATGTAAGATCAAAATTGAAGATCAGGGGGGTATGATGTTATGGAGTCAACAAATTTGTGAGTGCCACCCAGCTTGGGGGACCACTAAAAATACGAGTATTCTTCCAGTGAGCATAACATCCCTTAAACATGCATTCTGTATCTCGTCCATCGTTGTGGTGGGTTGTTTATTGACATGGGTTTGGATGATCTTGAGTCAGCACAGTCAAGTCATCATGGACACACCCTTGGTAACAAATGCCTCCATCCATCATGATAACATCAGAGGCAATGGAATTTATGAGCCCAAGGGTTGCAATGCACAAGTGGCCTCCGGATTTGTCGGTGCCAGCCATTTCCAACGAAAACAATGTCTATTTTTGCATAGGGTTCATAATTTGGGCTGTAAAATACGTATCTGTATCAATATATCATTAAAGCCTTCAACAACTTAAAGTTGCTTATAATTGGGTGGGCTCGCTCCCCTCACCATCGCAAGATTCGTATACTAATCAATTGCAAGCATGGGCAGGAGGCTTGGACATGGCTTTGTTCTTTTCCCCTCCAATGTCATGTTTTCTTGATACCAACTGTTACACTAAGACGGATGTAGATCGTGGAAAGGTAGATTTTGTGGAGAAAACGTTCATTTGGAAACTAGGACACTGTGAACTATAGAAATTTGTAAGTTTTGTATAACAAATGTTTTGCAACTTTTGAGAACATGTGTATTAGTGTAGAAAGCAAAATGAAGCATGGATTGGGTGTTGACCACTAGTTTGTCAAGGCTCCTATGTGGTTGTGTCATGAATTGCCAGTTCAAGAAGCATTGCGAATAAGTCAAGCGACTTAACAATACCAAGGCGCATCGTTTCTAAGAGGCTTGTGACTTCAAGGAGTTGACCAAAATGGACCCAGAATTCAATGAGGTTTGAGAGAGTTCTGTTGTCACTCCTTAAGTATAACACTAGTGGTCAAGGTGCCTGAGCAGATTTCCCTCGGCTGATCAGCACAAGTTTCCAAATATCTGCATATGGTGGGCCATGAATGAAATGACAGAGTTTCTTGTACGTGGAGTTCAGGCTATCGTGTACATTGGGTATGTAACAAACTTTTCCTATATCGTGTTTACACTGTTTTATTTATATGTTCATCAGTTTTGGTACTTGGCATCGAAGTACACTTAATTATAAAGTGTTTTTTGAAACTTTGTGACTAAGGAAACACTGTAGTGTCCCATTTCATCAAACATTCCTTTCATCTAAAAGTTATCATTACTGGCCATATATGGTTGGGTTGGCATTACACTTGGTAGAAGAGCACAGAGAGACAATGGGGGCAGCTAAATACTCCACTCCTATGTTCCAACCACACACAATTATCCCGCAAATCACCATCATCCAAAAGTTTATAAACCTCACGAACACGATGGTGAAAAGAGTTAGCATATCTACCAACGACCAGTGATAATCTAGTGAATACTTTGGTGATGGGGGGGGATAAGAGCATGTGACTTGCAATGCTCTCTAGGCGGTCCAGGCGGTAGCAACAATAGGCCTTGAAGAGAACGGTATTGCTTTGAGGGCTTTGACGACTAGTCTGAAAAGTGAAGATGTGGGTTTGAGGAACCTTTTGCCTTTTGTTCCGGGCTACTAGGGTGATGCATAGTACAATAGGAGGAGGTAGTGGCTTACAATCTCAAAGGAATGGAAAATTGATCAGAAAAACATTTGAGGCCTGCAATTGTGATGTAGGAGCTGTGGAATACATGCATGTAAGAAACATTAATTGTTGCGAGAAAATAAAACCAAATATCTCGAGAATGGAAGTCCAATTGGGTTTCCCGGAGGTGGACAATCCCACGAGATCTTATGCAAAAATGCTTTGGATGTGTGTTTCACCAGTGCTTAATTCAACAGGGACTAAACAATACACTGACCTTGTGGCCTTGCTTTTGTGTGGCACAGCATTGAGTTAGTTGTCTGATGTATAATACATCCAATGACACGAGAGACAGGCGGAGTTGGATCAATAGCTTGTACAACTGCTCACACATCATCAAATGCAAGAAATGTACCATGCTACTGTGTAGAAGGTGCTTATGAAGTGTCCACACGAGCTAGTGGCTTAAGAAAGACATGTGATGAGCAAATGATAAGAATCCAAGACAACCTCTCACAAATAATTGCAGTAGTTTATCAAACAACATCAATTGTAATCATTGGATGCATAAATCCAATTGCCGACAACCCCCAATTCATAACTTAAATCATTATGGGAAAAGATCACATTCAACNAGGCGGAGTTGGATCAATAGCTTGTACAACTGCTCACACATCATCAAATGCAAGAAATGTACCATGCTACTGTGTAGAAGGTGCTTATGAAGTGTCCACACGAGCTAGTGGCTTAAGAAAGACATGTGATGAGCAAATGATAAGAATCCAAGACAACCTCTCACAAATAATTGCAGTAGTTTATCAAACAACATCAATTGTAATCATTGGATGCATAAATCCAATTGCCGACAACCCCCAATTCATGACTTCAATTATTTTGGGAAAAGATCACATTCAACAAATACTTTTTTACTGATGGAGATCGATGCCGTCCATCAATGGGACCAACGGCTACCCTAGAATTGCAAAAATCCATGCCACGTATTGTTTAGTTATCAAAAGTGATAGCAACACGCCCAAAAGGAGGCGGGTGGAAGAAAAGATGGAGGAGTCACAAAATCACAATTTAAATGGAGTCAATGAAGCATCCTTCTAGTACAAAAATCATTGTGCCAATCCATCATCCACGTAAATGGCTCCACATGCTAGAGGTGGGGTTTCACAAGATTGCAAAGTTCCACAGCATGTGAGGGGACGACCAACTAGCAATACTACTACGAGTACAACAGAGTGGTTATACATTTTGTGAAACCATACTGGCATTACTAGATGGAAGAGCCACCCTTGCTACAAAAGAGGAACTTTTAAGCTGTAGTGGTATGGGTAACTTGCCCAAAAAGAAACCACATAGTCATCGGACAATGTCTCCTTCGCCTCCACAAAACGAAAGCAGAATTGAGTAGTAGCACAACACACATTCACATCAATGGAAGAAAGTGACACGTGCCTCCAATTGAGTGAACCAAGACATAACAATGATTACATGAATAAGTCAAGGAAGAAGCAATTTTTAATGTTATAGGAACTACAACACATTGACACGTGACTCCAATCCTGCTCTATGCATACGAGAGAAACATGCAATGAGGCGATCCTAGTCGACATCGAACCAAGCAAGGGTGAATCTTCCATCAACATGCATGCACACCAGGTTACAAATGTACCTTAAGATTTAACACCACTTTTCCAAGAATGTGAATAATGTCTTCCTAAAAACCCATCCCGATGTTTACCTCCACAAGATGACATCAACCACTAGATATCCTTTAATCTGGGCAGAGGGCATGTGGTCAAAAGGATCTATTGAATGAGTAACTACAAGCATGCTAGGCTAAAGAACAAGTTAGATGAGATGTTCGGGTAGGGTTGTTCTGCACACCCACACTTAGTAGCCATGATGCCTTTTCTGAAGATTTGGCTAATGAAATGTGAATGTGGGTGTACTATAGACATAACAAAGAACCGCTACACTCTTATGCAAGTAGATGAGCTTTTTTTCCCAACTCTAACTAGCAAGATTATTCACCAGAATGAGCCTAAAATGAAGCTATCGCCATATTGGTAAAACATGTGTGGACATCAAGAAGCAAAGATTTTGTACCCAAGGTGGACACTTTGGGTTCACTGACATGCCATTTGGACTCGCAACAACTCTCACAGTATTCATTGTAGAAATGAACCACATTGATTGATTTCACCTTGGCGGCTTTGTCACAACCTATCTTGAAAACTGGCTAGAGTAAAAGCGCACTCTAGAGGAGCACAATAGGCACCCCCCAGACAATCTTTAAGTTTTACAAAACATATACTGCTTTTTTAATACACTCAAAGCTATAATATAGTCACTATTCGATCAAGGTTCCGAGGCACATCGTCAATTACATATGGATCACCATGGATGTAAGAAGGGTTACTTTTGTTTCTGATTGGCTAAAGCCCACCACTGTCAAGAATGTCCAAGTGTTTTTTCTTTCTCGTTTTTCAACTATTACCATTGATTCACCTAGGATTACACCAAAGTATAAACACTTACTTGTGATCCCATTTGTAACACATCAGAGTACAGGTGGAAAAAATCCAAACAATGATAAATCAAATCTTTGAAAAACACTTTGACATCGCCACTTTCCACACCATTGGAAAGTTCAATTGTGGAACATGTAATGGCCATTTATATGTATTATTCAGTAATCAAAATCGTTCTCCACTAGAACAACTGCATTTGGGAGCAATCAATTGTGTTAAACTGGTCGTGTACAATGGTTGCAATAGCTACACATGTTGAGCCAACAAGAAGGTTGTGTTTTGTGCATCCAAGACTTGGTAGTCATACTTGGAATACAACTGACGTGTTGTACTTACAAAAATTCATGTGCTTCAATACCTTTACTCTCCAATGCATGCAAACTTGATGGATGAACTCCACTGAGTCCAACTTTGGCATAAAAAATAGGTCTTTACGTGAAATTCAGATCCTATGGATGACCTCAGTCAGTAACCAGAGTTGATGACTAAGTCGAACAAGTCATGACCTTGCAATGTTACTAAGAAAAAGGTTACATGGATTTTTTTGGTAGAACAAGACAAGGATTTGCACTAACATAGCATAATAGCGATGGCGATTCAATCGCCGGGTTGTTACATCAATCTAACACAAGTTGCAGCAAATACTATAGGAGGATTGCCATGATACGTGTCCATATGGACATGTGGGTAAAGATAGTGCACTAATGCTTGTAAGTCAGTACCGGTGGGATATGTGCAAACTGTTGTTACAAAACAATTTAAGTAATGCGTAATGTGTCAATGCCACAAGTCAAAACAAACCAATATCCGGCGTCTATCTCAACTACTGCCAATACCATTAACACTATGACCGAACATCTCCATGAAATTTGTGGCATTTCCATGTATCACACCCGAGAGGTTTGTAAAGATTCTTACAGTGGCTGACTAGTTCTCAGGTATATTCCTATTCATCTCGACTACAACCATTGTCATCATTAGAGACACGTAAAAACTAATCATCAATATGCCATCCAGCCACACGGTGCTCCCTACTCTCTTGCAAGTAGCAGAGATGGAACGTTGACTACAATGTCTTTACAAACGATTACTTGCTACAACCGTTGGATATACTTTTGGTAGCTTTCATTCCTAGACAAGAATGAAAGCAAGGCATGTCATCGCATGTTCGACGTAAATCCACTTTGACAATAATGATTTTGTTTAAACATGCATGCTACTTTGTATCGAATGGTGTCACATTGGTACTGAATGAGCTTAAATGCAAAAAGTGTGTGCCATCGAGTCCACCAACCACGTTCGGCACGGTTTGCAATCAACGTGTTGATTGGCCCTACAAACTTAGTTCCCTACCACTTCCAGAGGTGAGTTGCGTTCGTTTGATGTGACAATTGCCTCACTAACATAAGAAAGGGCATGGGTGCGATTCCTCACCAGAGCCACTTGCACTGGTCTCGTTGGTCAACGGCCAAGTCAATTGTGACGAAGATAGATGCCGTGTTCCGCATCATTTTTTAGTTGTAGTGGGCAACATCAAACATCCGCCCGTTGGCTAAGAAAAATGAAATGAGTACTGAGATAGAAACTGTGTTTACGCGCGTATGCCAAGAGCGCGTATGTTGAGAGCGCGGCTGCCGATTTTGGCCATCCACGACAAGGTATAGTCGGCTGTATTATTCGTGCAAGGTCCGAGCCCTTGAGCTACGGACATCCTCATGACTTGCATATATTATGCAAGTGGCGAGGGCAATAGGGAAACCCCGAATTATGTGTTGTGCTCCATACTGCTCGAGCTGCGCTCTGTTGCTGCAGCTCGCTTTGCCAGGCGAAGAACATTTGAAGTTTTGAACTATGATTATTCTAACGCCGATCTTTCATTGTGTATAGGTTGCATCGACGCCACAAGTTTATTATTCTTTTGATTTGTGAAGAATATGGGAACCACATGAATTATATAGATGCAACAGATGTGCAGGCAATGGTTACATTGATTAATTTTGGAGTTTTGTCGTGGAGAGGGTAGGCGCCAATGTCCCCATGACAACATACAAGCGTGAGACACCCTCGATAAAGTTTTTCTTTGCCATTCCTGAACTCCGTCAGCTTTGGTGGGCCCAAGCCTGCTACGTCATTGGCGCTTGATATAATGCACAAAAGGGGCAAATTTGTGCCTGGTGCCAAGTTCAACCGTCCTGACGCGAATTGCCTCCCGTGGGGATTCGTACTTGGATACTGCCGAATAGCCTCCTAGTTACTAGGAGAGCCCTTTTCTGGGAGCAGAGTCCCATCGGATGTCTATGTGATGGGGGGTGAATGTACAACATGACGGCTGACGAAAAAAAACAAAGGAGAAACGTGCAACAAAACCGGATGATGATTGCATCGATTCGTCATGTGCAAGACGAATCGATGCCAAGATGATTTGACGAACCAGGAATGCACCACACAACACACTGGCTAATCAAAAGCGAGAAATGAGCTGGAAGGGCGAGTGCCAGTTTTAGTTGCTTTTGCCACTCGACGAATTTCGGGAACTCGATTTATCTCGCTGGTGTGTCATTTTTGGGAACTGTTTCTTTGAACCAAAGACCAGAAGGTGTGTTCACGGGATTGTTGTTGAATGTGCTGAGAACAACAAGGTTTCCATCGATTTGCGTCGCTGTTGACTGTCTCTCGAACAGTACACACGAGACTGGTTTCCAACTACAGATATGCGGCTTTAAAATTGGCATAAACTAGACATAAGTCCGAATTCGACATCTATAATTTACTGGCAACCGAAACCGGTGCCTACCATCGTCGCGATCTGGACCCGTCACCTCGCGTCAAGGTGAGTCGCAAACCAAGCAGGTTGCATACAGTTGCCCAAATAAAAAATCAGTAGCGGAACACGGCACGGGGCTCTCATCCACCGCGCGCGTCGATTGTTGTGCCTGGGAAGTAGTGCAATGTACGGTCGTCAATTTGTCACCGTTGTTATTCCTTGCCTGAACTTTCCACGTAGGCAAGGCTGTTTCTTTCCACGGCTACCTGTAATCTTTGGTCGCGGCTGGTTGGGCGTGAATAGGAGGTTTTTGCTTTTCACCCCTGTCAGTAGTCCGGGGTGCGAATTGTCGTCTGGACTCATGTCGTTAGACTATTCTGCTCCCTGCATGTTCTCGGACCATATTTCATGCGTCCAGACCAATCAAGCCTACTTACAGGTCACCCTCCCCACCTTAACAAAGATATATCATCGGCTCCTTACGAGGCACAACTTTTGCCCATCCTATGAGGGCAACTGGAAAGAGAAATTCCCTAATGAACCCCTTCACTGGCGATCACTCCGCGCTAAACATAATATCCTCCCATTGGATCTTAGGGCTAAAGATGTACAGACAAAAATCCTCTTTCGCTCCATACCTGTTGCAAGACGCACCCGTTTCTCCCGAAATGGTTCAAATTCGTGTCCGTATTGCTCGGCGGAAGAAACAATTGAACACTGCTTCCTTCTATGTCCTCGTCTTCAACCGCTGGCGTCCCGACTACGCACCATCTTCACCTCCCTCTTTCCCGGTACCACCCCTTCCACCCTGGAATTGCTCATTGGACCTTTGAAACCCAAAATATTTAGTTCGGCCTGGTCAATCATTCGTGCCACACTCTTCCAACTTATCTGGAGAGAGCGATGGGCAGACCCGCGTTCTTCCCCTGCGGATAAGATCATTACTCTATTTCCAACCGCCTTCCAACAACACATTTGGTTAGTTTCAACTTTGCTCGTGCGACAAAACTCCATACGGGCTAAGGCCAAACTGAAAACCATCGAGGATGACTTTGCTGCCACACTTTACACTAACTACCTCCCCTTCAACAAAGACTGTCATCTATTCTTAAGCTCTCGCTTCACCCTTTGGTGGAAACACCCCGCCATTTATGAGCCACCCTAATATAGTGTCTTGGGGGGCCGGGTTCAACCCTCGGGCTTCTTTGGTGCTGGGGTAGCCCCCCCGCCTCAGTCGGTTACGATCAGAGGTAAAAAAAAAAAAAAAACAAGTGGAAAGTTGCACAAGTGTGCAATTGGTTACATAGTATACATACATTTTTTTTTGGGAAATGTGTGAATGAAGGTTTGTGGTATGGCTTAGAATGGATTATTACTCATTCACTCATTGTGAAACTTGAATAAAATGATTTATGTAGTTTTTTGGTTGGATGTGATACACGAAGGCATTGATGGTGTAAAAAAACAGAAAATAATGATGTAAGGTAGCGAATTTCTTTAGCTACATGTATATAGTTATATGTATATGTCTATGTATGTCTCTAAGTGTACAGACAGTTATATATACAAAAAGATATATACATTTAGGTCTCCGTCACCTTTTTCTAATTTATAACTGCTTCGTTTTACTCTTAACAATATGAATTCCCTCTTAGGTAGCCAGGTTCCACTCCTATGCTTTTTTGGTGCACAAGTTAGCCCTCTACCCCTTCCCGTTCTCCTCCCCGGTAGAGAAAGTTGAACAAAGAACTGTTCAAGACCTTTTTGCCATGTGTTGGTCGATGTGAGGTGGTCGCCTTATCTGCAAAGGGGTTGAGGCACAGGTGACGAGAAAACAAAAATGTGTTCCGGACAAAATTAGATATTAGGCCATGAAAGAGACGCGAAAAGCGTTGGCAATGAGAAAGGGTGCTGGCAACAAAAGCAGAAATGCAGTCAACGAAGATAAGGACGAGACAGAAAAATTTACGCAGGAGAAACAAAAACAATGTTTCGGACGATGTGGAGGACAAAAGCTGTCGGTTGTGGGTGCTCTCGTCCTCTCCCGTCCTACCTTTTGTCGTGGCCGTTGGTGCGTCGACGTTCCTCACCCTCCCTCCGCTGCCTCTGTGAGTAATCGAGGTGCTTAGCTCTGAGGCTACATCCCCCCCCCCCCAATCCTCCGTGGCGTAGCCGGAAAACAAATCCATAGCTCGGCCCCCCGATCGTGCCGCTGCCACCGCCGCTGCCGCTGCTTACATTGCTGCTTACTTCGCTGCCGCTGCTTGCATTGCCGCTGCCGCCGCTGCCGCTGCCGCCGCTGCCACTGCCGCTGCTTTCACTGCCGACTGAGGACTCACGACAGACGACAGACGACAGACGACAGACGACGGACGACAGACGACAGACGACGGACGACTGACGACAGACGACGGACGACTGACGACTGACGACAGACGACTGACGACTGACGACTGACAACTGACGACTGACGACTGAAGACTGACGACTGACGACTGAAGACTGACGACTGACGACGGACGACAGACGACAGAAGACTCAAGGACAGCAGTAGACAGCACTGGACAGCACTGGACAGCACTG
>SZWC01019298.1:8873-29970 GCA_023375785.1 Penium margaritaceum | reverse complement strand
GGGGGGGGGGGAGTCACAGAAAAATGAGTCGGAAAACGGCAAAGGGCAGGAGTGAAAGGTGTAGCTCTTGTCTGCATGGAGAGGTCTACACCAAACGATCACCCATTTGAATGGCCTACATTTTTGTAGAGCAGTTTGAAGATTGCAACGTTTGACGAGGGATACAAGGATGACCAACCGATGATACTCCTAAAAGTCCAGCCTCGAGGATGCAAGAATGGTAGAATGGTACCTGCACTATTGGATGGAGGAGGTTCACATAGCTTCATAAATAAAAACATTGCTCTCAAGCTAGATTTGCAGACCGTAGCTGGGGTGTTGAAGGAAAAACCGTCAACGGAAGATTACAAATACGGAGACTCTGAGAATCACTATGTCTACAAGTGGGAGATTTATGCGATGTAACATTCTGGTGGCCCTGTCCAATGAGTGATCACAAAATCATCCTCGGACAAGATTTTTTTGTACCGACATAATCTGCAGGTCCACTAGAACAGCGGCGACGTCTACATGGAAATTGATGGCACTAATGGACAACTTCCACGTGTGGGAAAAAAACGACAGCAAAAACAACAGAGGTGTAAGCAACAGAGGAAGCCGTGGTAGTCGACAAGCGACAACTTGTGAAGCCGATACCGCTCAATGTGGCCAATTATTGTATACGACAAGGAGCTCGTGCATGGCTCATAAATTTTGAACCAATAGAAGAAGTAAAAGTGGCATCAACTGACTCATCATCGGCTGCATCAGCTTCATTAGCATCATCAAAGTTCGCGATGGTGCCCGAAGAGTTCGTACCACTCAGGAGTTTGCGAATGTCTTCCCTGACGAACTCTAAAGAAATCCTACCTCCTCAACGAGACATTGAGCATCGCATCAAACTAAAGCAGGGTAGCAGACGTAAAGTTTGATGGGCATATCAAATGAGCAATCACAAGCTAACTGCAGTGAAAAAGAAACTTGACAATATGCTTGGTCAGGAGTTTGTCCACCCATCCAAGTCACCATATGCCACACCAATAATATTTGTAAAAACGAAAACTGGTGAGATGTGGATGTGCTCGGACTATCGGGCGTTGAACGACGCTACCATCAAGAAATGCTTCCATCTTCCCCAATATCATGAGCTTTTCGACCAAATCCGAGGGGCTTGAATATTTAGGAGAATTGACTTGCGTAACGGCTATCACTAGATATGCGTGGCAGACGTCGACATCAAGAAAATGGCGTTCCAAACTCGCTATGGGCATGTTGAGTTCACGGTGATGCCATTCGGACTGACGAATGGCCCGACGATGTTTATGAAGGCAATGAACAACATTTTTGCCCATACCTCAACAATTTTGTCATGGTGTACCTTGATGAAGTTTTGGTGTACAACCGCACCCCAGAGGAGCACAATAGACACATCAAAGAATTCCCCAGGGTTTTACAAAGAGAGTAAGCTTTTGGAGAACTCTCAAAGTGCGACTTCTGTCGCCATTTGATCGAGTTATTGGTTCACGTCATCAACGGTGGATGGATCACCATGGATCCGAAAAAAGTTGCAGCAGTCGTTGATTGGATGATGCCGACAAACATTGGAGACATTCAATTTTCCTCGGCTTCTACGCCCAACTGTCAGTGTCTCTTTCCGACGTCACCCAAAAAGAATACAAGTGGCGGTGGGGAGACAATGAACAAGAAGTGTTCAGCCCTTTGCAGAATGCTTTGACCTCGGCGCCAGCCCTACAATTAGCCAATCCAACGGTCGACTGCATCATGGCTACAGACACGTCAGACCAAGCCATAGGCAAAGTCCTCTTGAAAGGCCATGGCAACGGCAAGCAACCAGTCGCCTACATGTCTAGATAATTGCGAGGACCGGAACTCAACTACGCCGTACACAAGAAAGAAATGTTAGCGGGCGGTCGTACATGCATTCAGGACATGGCGGTGTTATCTGGAGTGCCGCCGATGCATCGTGCATACTGACCACCATGCATTGAAAAATCTGAGGACGCAGCCGAAACTCAGTTGACTTCAAACCCTATGGATGGAGTACCTTGAATCCAGGTTCGACTACACCATCGAGTACCAGCCGGGCAAATCAACCCGGCGGACACACTCAGCCGCCGACCAGATTCAAAGGCTGAGGTGGCAATGCTACAGCTGCAGCAAGACCCATACCTTGAGCAGCTGTTCACACGAGGCTACGACCAGCACAGCGGATACGACAAGACAAGATTCTGGTATGACGCACCCTATTGGCGGCGGCGATTCACTTGTCAGGTGGTCTTTCTCCCAAACAATAAAATTCGCCATATGCTGCTCAAAGAATGCCACGACATAGGACCAGGTAGACACTTTGGAGAGGACAAGATGTTGAAGAAGCTGGCAAAAAGCTACTGGTGTGACAAGGTGCAAGACGACGTGGCCAACGTTTGCGAATCCCCCGACACATGTCAGCGTAAAAAATCCCCTTGCACCCGGCCACCCGGACTTCTGCAACAACTCCCTATTCCGAAGGAACCTAGGGCATATATCTCCATGGACTTCATCACGGGATTACCGGTCACACCACAGGGATGTGACGTAATCCTCGTGGTCACAAAAATTCCCACTTCATCCCAACAACAACCATCGTCACCGCCTAAAGAACAGTACGGCTGATTCTAAAAAACATCGTGCGGCTACACGACGTACGGAGAAAAATCACAAGCGACACAGACGGTTGATTCCCCAGCCATTTTTGGCGTGAACTGATGACTGGCTATGACAGCAGAATTCAAGTTTTGACTGCGTTCCATCCTCAAACTGACGGTCAAACCGAGCGGAGAAACAAGATGCTCGAATAGCTTCTTTGAACACTATGCATACCTCATGGGATGGATTGAGCACAAAAACTCCCGACCGCCAAAATCGCATATGATTCAGCAGTGTCCACCGCAACAGGCAAAACTCCATTTGAAGTGGTGTATGGCAAACTTCCTGCCACACCAGCCGGACTACAAATTTGGAGCAACATTCCCACAGTCGACGTCAGACGCCGAGACTTCACCACCATTTGGTAGGAAAAATCCGTGGCAAATCCTCGCGAGGACACAAGCAGTGATGAAGCGAGTAGCTCACCAACATCGCAATGACGACGTGTTTGCCGCTGGAGACAAAGTCCTTCTCAACTCGCCCAACATCAAACTCCGCAAAGCCGACTCTTTGAAACTCAAACCATGTGTACCGTGGTTGCACGCCTCGAACTCCCTGAAACTATGCACGTTCATCGAGTGTTCTGTATCAGTAGGCTTGAGCACTACCAAAACCCCGAAGAAAACTTCCCCTGTAGTGATGTCCCTCCCCCTCTTCCCGTTCAAGTGGAGAAGGAAGCAGCGTACGTCATTGAGGAAATCCTTCGCCATCCACAACGCAGTGAAAATACAAGATATCTTGTCAAGTGGCACGGCTATGACACAGCGCATAACAGCTGGGAGACCTACGACAACCTTCAAGACATCAATCACCTCATCAAAGATTGTTACCACCTTCACTGGCCCCCATCTGTACGCTCGCTAGGACCTCGCGGCTAAAAGGGGGGGAAGTTTTACATACCAGATGTACACGAGTCCCTAATCTTTCCGAATGGGCATTTATGTTCTTACGGAAACAGCCCATCACGTGGAAAGATCACGATATTCACTCCGATGGTCAAGGAAAAACCAGAAAACTGCCCTCGCTCCGAGTGAATCTTCCCAAACCATCTGATAACTTTGCCCACTTTTTTTATCTATAACAGAGTTATCACAACCTTTCGGTTGAGTTCTCCATGCACCAAGACAAACCTGGATTCATAAAGATGCATCTCGCATCTTCACTATCGATTCTTGAAGTCCCCCGATTTCTCAACAGACCTTCTTGAATCTGGCCACTCACGACGCGACTCCACACGCGTTGCTCGACAATCAACCCAACGACCCAGACTTTGCCTCATTCGTAACTCGACACTTGTGTACATATGTTTGATCATTTTGACTCTTGTCATCAAAGTCCACTTACGAATGATTATATATTCCTCAAGTGCCCCAAATTCTAAATTGTGTTCTGCCTCGTAACTTCTACCTGTTCACCATCTACGCTCCGTTCGGCATAACAATGTGAACTTCTATGTACCAGATGTACACGAGTCACTAATCTTTTTGAGTGGGCATTTCTGTTATAAAACAAATAGCCCATCGCATCGCACGACCACGATATTCACTCCAACGGTCAAGGGAAAACTAGCCAACTACCTCCACGCTCTGTGAATCTTCCTAAACCTTCCAACAATTTCAACCACTCTCGCGAATCTACGACAGAAGTATCACGACCTTTTGGTTGAATTCTTGACGCACCAAGACAAATCTGGATGTATCAAGATCACATCTTCACCTTCGTTTCTCAAAGACCCCCAACTTCTTGGTGGACCTTCTTGAATGTGACGAGTAACGATGCGACTCCGCAAGCGTCGCTTGACATTTGACCCAACGACCCCGACTATGCTTCATTCAAAGCTCGACACTTGTATGTATGTTTTTGATCATTTGGACACTTGTCATTGAACTACACTTAGCGCTAATAACAAATTGCTCAAGTGTCCCAAAGTTAAAATCGTGTTCTGCCTCGTAAATTCCATCTGTTCACCATCTACGCTCTGTTTCGCATAACACTTGGTATCAGAGTGCAGCAATGTTGGAGAGACATCCGACTACTTTACCCATACAAAGACTACCTTGCACAAGCCGTCAGCACATATCGTACGTCCAGACTTCCCAAAATTTGCGACTACGGCGTGAGGCAAGCAAGCGCAACCAACAACCAACAGCAGGTCTTCAGCGACGACTTCGGCGATGGAGGAGCAGAACATGCTGATGCACACGAATCAACACCGAATGCTGGTATAGCAGGCTACGTAGTTGCTGGATCAACCCGTACGGCTTCAATGACCAATCCGGTCACGGATCCAACGGTGATAAACCAGCTGTCCATACCAACAGCCTCGACGACGATAGCAAGGACGACAGGTGGCACTGAACGGCATGCACAGATCAACGAGGAACTAGCGAACCAGATCTCTGATCTCGAAAGGAATCAACAACCACCTGCTCCAACAACTCAACGTCGTGATGGAGGCTCTTTGCAATGCAAGCGCATGAGAAGCGGTGCTTGTCAAGAGAAACTCCCAACTCTCGAGCAGACCCAAAATACGTCCGGCTCAACCAGAACCATTCGATTCTACAAACTCAAAAGGACCGACGGTTCGGATGTGGCTGACGAGTTTGGAAGTGTACTTCACCGCTGCTGGGGTCAAAGACGATTAGAAGAAAATTGACCTTGCGGCCGCGCTTTTGCATGGCACGGCACTAAGTTGGTGGTCCAATCCAAAGACCATCCAACGGCAGTAGGAGATCAGCAGAGCATCATCAACGGCCAACGGCACCCATCTCACATCACCGACTGCAGGCATTCTACCCTTGAAGCATGTCAACCCATAGTGGCAGGACGTGTTGACACCACCTACTGACTGGAATGAATTCTCGTGCGTGATGCTTGTACGCTTTGGACAACTCAATGAAAAGTCCGATGCACGATACAAGCTCTAGCGTCTCCGTCAGCAGTCCAGCGTGACAGAGTATACGTGGAGATTCCTCGAGATCATCACCGGAGTAGACATCACCCCTGACAAAATTTGTTTTCACTAAAACCACGGCCTTAAGCAAGATATCATGAGAGCAATCGCCACTTTTGGCATCCAAAATGACTTACCGCGGATGATCCTAGTAGCAAAAAGGATCGACAGCACAGACTACAACGCTTGGATCTAGGAATCCTATGGCTGGCGACCTCCTAACCACAATTATTGTGGAAACAGAAAGAACCAATCATCGGACTTCTCGACTTCAATGGAAGTGGACGCCGTTGACTGGAAAGATGCGCAAACCTACTACAACTACGAAAATGTCGGGCGCATTGCTTGCAGCTGTTGGAGCAAGAAGGAGGCCGAAAAGGGGGGGAATTCATAGAAAAATGAGTCGGGAAACGACAGAGGGCAAGAGTAAAAGGGGCAACCCTTGTCCGTGAGGAGTGATCTGCACCAAATGATCACCCATCTGAATGGCCTACATTTTCGCAGAGGGTTTTGGAAATTGCAACAATTGACAAGGGGTACGAAGACGACCAACCGGCGATGCAAGTAAAAGTTCAGCCTTGATGATGCAAAAGATGTAGAATGGTACCGGCACTGTTGGATGGAGGAGCTTCAAATAGCTTCGTGAGTAACGACATGGTCCGCAAATGGGATTCGCAGACTAAACCAGGGGTGTTTGAAGGTAAAACGGTCGATGAGAGATTGCAGATATGGAGACTCCGAGAACCATTACAACTTCAACTGGGAAATCTAGAGGATGTAACGGTCTAGAGGACTTGCCCATCGAGCGATCACAAAATCATCCTCGAACAAGATTTCTTATACCAACACAATCCGCAGGCTGATTGGAATAGCGCAAACATGGAAATCGATGGCGCCAAACAATAACTTTCACGTGCGGGACGGAAGCGGACAGCGAAAGCAGTAGAGGAAGCCAAAAATTTACAACCTGTCCAGCGGATACCGCTCAACGTGGCCAAGCACTGCATACGACGAGGAGCTTGTACGTGGCTCATACGTCTCAAGCCAATTGAAGAAGTAGAATTGTCAGCAGCTGACTCATCATTGGCCTCACTAGCCTCATCGGCATCAACGAAGTTCGCGATGGTACCGGAAGTGTTCGCACCACTCATCACGAGTTTGCGAACGTCTTCCCCGACGAACTCTCGAGAACCTAACCTCCTCAACAAGACATCGACCATCACATCAAACCAAAACCGGGCAGCAAACCTACTGTTGGAGGGGCCTATAGGATGGTGTCCTCACCCTCCTGGTCTCAGTGGTGTCGAGGGTATCAGTCATCTCAACTGCTACAGCTGCTGCCGTTCCGCCCTTCTTGCTTTTCTGCACACTCCACCCTCCTCTTGAGGGTGATGTCTTCATTGCCTGCATTCTCTTTCCACTTCTTGCGGTTGTTCTGTGTTGGACTTGGGCTGGGAATGGTCTTGCAGCAATCCTACACGTGCCTAAGGCACTTCCCAGTTTTTCCACGCCCACTGGGACGGGGGAAACTCTTCCAATTTTTTTTCGGCAGAGTCCTCACTTATTCACCATGCCTGGTGACAAAGAGTCCATTATAGCGGGCCTGCAACGTTAGCTTAATCGTGCTCTTGAGGCCCAACGTGAAGCTGAGGACCGTCTCAAGCTTGCAGACGACAATCACGCAGGTTTTGCAGGCAAAGTCGCTGCCATTGTCCTTCAGCATCTGCCTACCGCGTCTGTTGTCGCCCCTGCTGCCTCCTGTGCTGGCATCGCGTCTGGCTCCTTGTCCACCTCCTCTGCTACACAAATGTCCACTTCTGCTACCACGGCCGCTGTCGCCGCCCCTCGCCAGCATGATTTCTTCTATCCCCTGTCCTGTTGTCGCCCCTGCAGCCCCCTGTCCTGTCCTCGGGTCTCGCCTTATCCTCCTGGGAAGTGTGTTTCAGAGCACGGGCGCAAGGGGGACATCTCTGGGAGGATTACTCCCCTCCTGATCCTTCCTCCTCCTTCACCCTTGTCCCTTCTGAAGCTGCCCTTGCCGTGCGCGCCCTCATTCCCGCTGTGCCTGAGTACCTGGTGGATTATGTCGGCACATTCAATGCTGATCCCTCGGCTGGTCGCCCTGCTGATCCTACCGGTGTTTATGCCATGATGCGCCGTCGCACCACTTTCACTGGCCAGGCCGCTCAGAGTGCACTGACAGTTCAGTTCAACATTCTTCTAATGCGCGCCGACGAGTCCGCTGATGCCTATTGGGCTCGTGGTCTCAAGCTTCTCCGTGAGCTGAGTGATGCTGCCCTCGGTCAGTTTTCCGATGTCCTCACCATGGTCAACGGACTCATCGTGGAACTTTCAGACCTCCTCCGTGATGTCGATTCTGCTGAGCTGCAGTGTTTTGCCTCTCAGCCTGTCCCGCCTAAGTCCCTTCCTGATGTCGGTGACCTTTGGGACTTCGCTGCTCATCGCCTTGCCGCCTGGTGGGCCGATTTGCAAAACCGGCGGCTACACCGCTCTTCTTTCACTGGTATTGCTGTACTTACCACTACCTCGTCACCCTCCTCGACGTCAACATCTGCCTCCTCCTCCTCCTCCTCTTTGACGTCCTCCACTACATCGTCTCTTGCGTCCCAGGGGCGTTGCCGTGGTCGTGGTTGCGGCAGGGGCAAGGGCAAGGAGAAGCCCTACGCCCCCGTCTCTTGTGTTCCTAGTGCTGTCGTTTGCTAGAACTGCGGTTCTGACAAGCATTCTGCACGCGTCTGCGCCGCTCCTCCCGATGAACTTCAACTAGCGCGTGCCATGCATGCACATTGGGCACGTACCTCCGCCACTGTTGCGACGACTAGCTCTAGCTCCACCCCCTCCTCTTCTACGACCTCCACCTCTTCCGCTCATGCCTACTCCACCACTGGCATCCCTCCCTCTCTGCCTCCAGCACCGTACCCGTGGGGTTGGCCGTCGCCCTATGGTGCCCCACTCTACAGTGGGCCCCCTTCCTCTAGCTACGCTGCTCCACCGTGGTTCACTCCGTCCTCTGGCGCCTCAGCATCGTCCCCGGCCCCTTCCGTCACTGGTGACGGTGAGCGCCATCTAGAGCAGTCCCTCCTCCAGCTCCTCCGCCTTCACAATCAGGGAGGTGAGGGTGGCTCTTCAGAGGCAAGAGGTCCTGCATGCCAGATCAATGCTGTCCTTCATGGTGATCCCCTTGGTCACGTTGCAGGGTCCTTGTGCATGCCTGTCACGTGGGTTGAGCATTGGCAGTCTGTGGTGCTTCCCCGCTGTCTTAAAGCCTGTGATGCGTCCTCTCTCTCTATGTTCCTTGTTGGCACGGTCGCAAGCTGTGGTGTCCTCGGCCCGGTACGCGCGTCTGGTGGCTTCTGGATCCTTGATTCTGGAGCCACCCATCACATGACGTCCGTTCGGTTGTTGTTTGTCTCATTGGGTCCTGCTGGGTCTGTTCACTTCGTGCGCACAGATTTGGGTCAGATGCTTCCCGTTTAGGGCGTTGGTCTTGTTCGCTTTGTCGGCCCCTAGTGGTGTTCTGTGTCTGCCTGACGTGCTCTATGTGCCTTCTTTGGAGCTCAGCCTGCTGTCGGTGCCGTATTTGGACGATCAATGTATGGACTTCTCTGCCAGTCGCAAGGTCGGCACTGTTCATTTCCGTTCCTCTGGTCGTGTTGTCTTGCGTGGTATCAAATGTGACAAGCTCGATCGTGTACCCCTGCTCCTCTCTCCTGCGCCATCTGTTGGTACAACGCTTGCTCATGTTGTGCCCTCTCTGTCTCTTGAGCACGTCCGCCTGTTGCATCGCCGCCTCGCTCATGTGCACACCGATGTTGTCTCGAGCATGCTTCGCCTCCAGCCTGCGGTTGGCTTGTCTCCTTCTTCCTTCCCTTTCCCTTGTCCTGCCTAATGTCTTGTCTGTGCTCAGGACAAATGCATTGTGCACCTTTCTTTGACTCTAAGTATCGCTCCTCCCATCCCCTCGATCGTGTCCACACTCATGTCATGGGGTCCCTTCCCCATGATTTTCTTGGGGATGTCGGGCGTTATGTGCTATGTCTCACAGATGACTTCCCCCATTTCCGCTGGGTCTATGCTCTTTGCCAAAAGAGCAATGTCGGTTCTGTCATTGTGACCTGGCTCCCCCAGGCTGAACATGCTTGTCAACGGTCCTTGCGTGTTTTTTGCGGTGACCGTGGCGGTAAGTTTCTTGGACCCACCACCCGTTTTCTTGAGTCCAAAGGGGTGTGTCTAGAGACCTCCGCTCCTTACACACCCCAGCAAAATGACGTCTCAAAAGGCTAGAATCGCACTCTCGCCGACGGTGTTCGGACTCTGCTTTCCGAGTCGGACCTTCCGCCGTTGTTTGCCTTTGAGGCGATGTGCTACATGACCTGGGTCTGGAATCGTGTCCCACATGGGCCGCTTCCTTGCATTGTCACCCCATTTGAACGGTGGACTGGCACTCGTGTCAATCTTTGTTTGGCTCATGCGTGGGGCAGCATTGCCATTGTGTGGCTGCCTGATGATCTCCGTGATGGCATGCTTGCCCTGCGCGGCCGTCTATGTCCTTTCGTGGGCGTGTCCTCCCTGTCCAAAGCCTGGCGCTTCTAGGACCCCGTGCGTCAGCGTGTTGTCGAGTCCCGTGACACACTGTTCTTTGAGTCTGTCTTTCTTTGTGACCTCTCTCGTCTTTCTCTTCTCTCCTCCCTTCGCTTGCTCTCTCGACCGGGAGGGAGGAGTCCGTCTTGGGTCCTTCCCAGGCCTTGCGGTTGCCCCTCTGCAACCCGCATCCTCGGATCTTGCTCCGTCGTCGGGCTCACCCCCCACGCCAGTCACTCGTCCACACACGTCCAGTTCGTCCAGCGCCCTGTCCTCCCCTGTTGTGTCTTCTTCTACTCTGGAGGCTGTGTCTCCTACACCTACAACCTCTACTCAACTCAGTCCGGTGGCTCCTACTGTGTTGTCCGACCCCATCACAGTCCCGCCTCTGGCAGCGGATGCTGCCAGACCAGCACCAGTCTCACCTTTTGTCCGTGGCGGGTGTCTCCGCGCGCTTCCTCACTGCGCAAACACCGCCTCCATGTCCTCCATCCATCCGTCTCAGTCGTAGAGCACCCAGTCTCCTGCAGTACCCACGGGTCTGGATGCGCTTAGTTTGGCCACTGGTGTCGTTCACCCGAGCTTGGCACTCGACTATGCATTACTTGTCACGAAGCATGCGCAGGCTGTAGATGCTACTGCTTTGGCCAGTGTTGCTGAGTGTCACAACACAACTCGTATTTCTCCCACTACTCCTGTGCCAACCACGACACGGTAGGCTCGCATGGCCCCAGATGCTCCGCACAGGGAAACAGCCATGTGAGACGAGTTGAAGGCTCTGGACAACCATTCTGTCGACGAGCTGGTAGTCCTACCTCCTTGGCGTAATTCCATTGATGCCTGATGGGTCTTCCGGCGCAAGTACAAGCCCGATGGCACCTTGGAGGAATACAAGGCTCGTCTTACTGCAAAGGGTTTTCCCAAGTCCCGGGCATTGACTTCGATGAGACCTTTGCACCAGTCAGACGTTACACTACCGCACAAGCGCTGCTGAGTCTTGTTGCCCAGCGCGACTGGGAACTCGAGCACATGGACGTGAACAATGCTTTCCTACATGGTTGGCTTGATGAGGAGATCTATATGGTCCAGCCTCCCGGCTTCTCTAACAGTACCAACAAATTTTGGCGACTGTGGAAGACCCTCTAAGTCCTCAAGCAGTCGCCTTGGTGTTGGAATCAGGAGATCACGTCAACCCTTGAGAAGGGTGGTTACAAGCGCAGCATGGTGGACCCGTCTCTCTTTGTCACCACCGGCTCAGCTCCCTTCGTTGCCATCCTTGTCTATGATGATGACCTGCTGATTACGTCACCCAGTCAGGATGCTGTCAAGGCAGCCAAGTCGCTGTTGCATTCTACATACAAGATGAAGGACCTCGGGCCAGCCCGTGTCTTTCTTGGCATGGGGCTTGAGTGCGACCGATCTCGGCGCATTCTTCTTGTCCACCAGGCAGTGTATGTTCATTCCCTTGGCGAGCGCTTTATTCCCTTGCTTGCTATGGTGCCCACAGCGTCCACGCCTATGACTCCAGCCGGACAGAGGCTCTTGAAGACTCTGGACATGTCAAAGCTGGGGGCGGCGGTCGACGTGACGGCTTATCTACAAGTGATTGGGTCTCTCATGTACCTTGCGACCAAGACCAGAGCGGACGTAACCTTCGCCGTGAACATCCTACAAGAGTTCTCTCAGTGCCCTCGAGCCCGTGACTTGGAGGCAGCTCTTTGCGTTGTACGGTATGCACCGTTCACTGCTTGGACCAGCCTCTGCTATCGGGCACAACCGTCTGTGGTAGTGGATGACTACACTGAAAGCGACTGGGCTCACGACTCTAACGCTCCTAGTCACACTAGTTATGTCTTCCTTGTTGGGGGGACCGCTGTGTTGTGGAAAAGCGGTAAGCAGGGATGTGTAGCTCGCAGGTCCAGTGAAGCAGAGCATGTTGCACTGGGCACATGCACATGTGAGAGCATCTGGTTGTGTCGAGTGTTGCAGCAGTGACGTGTGCCCATACGTTGCATCACCCTGCGCTGTGACAATCAGAGTACTAAAGCCATTGCTGAACATGACGGCATGCACCACACACGCACAAAGCATATCAATGTTGAGCATCATTTTGTATGTGAGCTTGTTGCTGCAGGTGATGTCCAGATCGTCTAGGTCGATACCCGACAGCAGAGAGCTGGCTTTCTCACGAAGGCACTCAGCAGCAGCGCCTTCAAGGCAACAGGCCATGTCGTTGGTCTTCTTTGTACTCGTGATGTTCCTCGCTGAGTTGCTGCCCTTGTCCTATGGTGTACAGTCCAGTTTTCACCCTTGGTGACCCTTGTCCCTGTGTGTGTGTGGTCACGTTTACGTCGGCTGCGAGTCATGGGGGAGTGTTGGTTTATGGCATGTTGTGACCTCTGGCCTCGCTGCACACACTCCACCAACACTGATGCAGGTGACTAAGCCTGAGATCTGCGTCCAGTCGGCATTCGCACCATGATGGAGGACTAGCGGACGTGTTGTGCAAGAGGGCCCATTTTATGGGCATACTCAGACAGGGTTGCAGAAACTGTGCTTAGACATTAGACATTAATTGGGATCATGTGCTCGTTTGTGGTCAGTCGGGTTCAGCCCGTGTCTGTTCCGTGATGACCTTGGCTGGCTGATATATGCGGCAAGACCGGATGGGGTGGATCGACCCCGAGCAGGATGGGGGAGAGCCGCGAGCGAGGTCGAGCCCGCTGCTCGCTCGCTTGACGGCTCCCCCGTAACGTAACACCTCTGTGTTGTGTGACTCCTGTCACTTCTTCTAACTTTGCACAATCTATGCGTTCTGCGCGAGTCAGTGCTCCGTGGCCTCTCCATACCCATTGCTCCCCTTGCGTCTCTTGCTCCTAGGTAGTTCTCTACTGTCTACAAGAATAGGACCCTAGTAACAAAAGTTCGCCTTCGTCTCACTTCACACCTGGAGTTTGCCTCCAGGTGGACATGTTTGTGTGCTATTTCATGGGTGGCAATTTTTGTGTGCTACCTTAGAAACAGGGCTATTTTTGTTCTCAAGGTAGCACACCAAAACAGCCACCCATGAAATAGCACACAAAAATGTCCACTTGGAGGCGAACTCCAGGTACGAAGTGAGACGAAGGCGAACGTTTTTTTGTGAGGTGCGAACTTCTGTGACTAGGGTCCTGTTCTGACATCAGAGATTGACGCATCTTTTACCTACACTAAGACTAAGTCAGATTTTCCTAACCAGAACCTTCCTTCGAGAAACATCCTAGAACCTTCCGAACCACTTGCCGCAACACTAGGCGTCAGCGTGTGACAACAGTCACAAGTCAGAGACAAAACTGCAAGGATCTAGGTAGGGACACGTACAGAGTGTAAGGAAGCTCAAAATGAATATAATTGCAGAGAGAAATGACAACTGACAAGAACACAACATAAACACCTGCTGCGGCTCACGGCAAGTGACGCACGCTCAGTGTCAGTTTGTCCTGAAACTGACCTTAAATCATTGTTTTGGCCATAAACCTGCGCACACATATCCGAACGTACCACCGTTTGAGTCTAGAGATGTAGAATCTTGAGCTGGACGCTACAACTGGTCACACGCACAAGTCCGGCATCGATCGGTTGACAGACAATGCAAAACATGCAAACCGGGCTCGAGAACCAGTCCACCGAAAAAACTCTAGCGTCTGTAGAAAATCCGGAAAGGACCCTGGCAAGCACCCGGGATGTCGTGGCAGCTGTCTGGCAGCTGCTAGTGCATGGAGCCACCACTCGTCGGTGTCCAAGCACCAGCTACGTCCGGATCATGGATCATGTCGTCATGCTCTCCAGTCACGCCGCTCCATACCACCACAACTGGGTATATGGATAATCACCACGTCATCGCTCGTGACGGGTGGAAGCCACACAAACCAACACTCCCCCTGGCTGACACAGCCGTCACCGCAATGACAAGTGAGGGGCTACACTCACTGTCCGTCATAAACAACAACCACAATACAAGGTCTCCTCGAGACAATGGTGTAACTCAACAAGTGCCAGGGTCTCGACCGTGGTACACATAATCCACACACCCACATGCCAAACATCACACAAGACGTACAAATCATCAATGTCTCCTCATGACCCTCGGAACATGTCTCCGGGGTCCGGGTCTCGACCACACCTGCTCGCATGCATGGAACATACATACCACATGGAGGCAATGGGTCTCCATGTCACACCGGTACAAGTGACCAGGTGCACAGGTCTCGACCAGCATAAGCTCAACCGGAGTATCATGCCAAACACAAACTAACCATGCTGTCCTCAGAAGGGTGTCAGGCCAAGGCCCACACACCAACACCCCCCCTGGGCTGCAGAGGCTGGCTCCCCCATGGCCACACACCCCTGCAAGACAATAGAATGGGTCCCACATAGCCTCAACCCGGAGCGCCGTCGTCGCTGTCGTTGTGGTCGGTGTCGTAGTCATCACTGCTGTCATCACCTACTGTTGTGACTGGTGCAGCGCTGAGGGCCTCCTCCAACCACATCACCTGCTATATGCATGCCAGTTGCTGAGCTGCACATCACCACGCGGACTCTGCAGCGTCAAGACGCGTGTACAGCTCGTCAAGCTCTGTTGCGGCTCTCGGCCGGACGGCTGCATCTGGACATGTAGGCGGTCAGTCACAGAACAAACCTGACAGTGGACCTCGATTGCGTGCGCGTCAGCCCGAGCCTCGGCGTTCTACAGCCTCGCTGCCTCATCGCATAGGTCAGTTGTCAAATCATCTGTCGCCTCGCTGCCAGCTGCTGGTAGGGCGTCGACACCAGACAACGTGTCGGAATCTGTAGTGTCTACATCTGCAATAGGTGCTACTGCAGAGGCACCGGCTGCTGTTGGCACACCTGTCACTTGGCTGTTGACTCCTGGTCAATTGTCGGCATCCGTCGGTGAACATGCCTCTGCTACATTGTCGCCATCATCGGGAGCCCGTACAGTGTTTCGGAGCTCCTCCGAACCACTGGTGCGCAACCAATCGTCCACCCGCCGCTGACGTCCACCCGTCTCCGACGTGCATCCTGTAAAGACCTTTCAGCTACCTCGAGACGCATGTGCATATCCTCCACGCACTCCTCGGCAGCCTGGCATGCTGAAACATCTGTAGTGTAACAACGGCTGCTTGCCTCCCGCAGCTCGGCCATGAGACTCTGCACGCGCACCTCCGCTTGAGCCACATCTACCTCCTGCTCATCGAGCGCGGAGCGTAGGCGCTGGGGTACAGGAACTATAGCTCGAACGTGTGTAGGTGTGTTGTCGGCTGGAACCGCCATGGTGTCAGCGATGCCGGTTAGGGCAGCCATGAGCTGGAGGTCTGCATCCTCCATGGCAGATGCGCCTATAGGGGTGACTGATGTAGGCTCAGCTGAATTTGTGGGGACAACCGCCACTCGGCTGTCAACACTGTGGGCCACAATAGCAGCTGCTCCTGCACGGGCCGTCGCTGCCGAAGCATCCACTGATATCACCTCCTCCAACCGCTGGCGCAAGTCCGACCGTCTCCACACTGCACCGTGGAACGTTCACTCAGCAGCCTCGAGGCGCGTGTACACATCCTTGATGTCTACTGCCGCTGACCGACAACTTGTGGCGTTTGCGGTGCCCTAAAGTGTGCTCGCTACATGTAGCTCAAGCATGAGGTCCGGTAGGTGCCTGTCCACACGAGCGACTGCATCCTCCTCATCGCAAAGCGCAGAGTGTAAATGCTAAAGCGCAGGGGCCTGCTCGGCTGCTGGTGCATCAGCTACTACTCGAGTTGCGTCCTGCGCGACGGCTGCGCGTTCACAGACAGATACCGCAATGGCACTGGCCATTGCGGAAGTGCTGGCAACCTCGACGTCTCCTACCTCTCCGAGTACCCCCTCTGCATGTGTATCTGTAATGGCAAATGATGTGGCTGCGGGAGCGTCTACCCCTAAGCAGGGTGTACCAGCTACTACAGGAGCGACGACCACCGTGGTGTCTGCACCAACAAGTGCGTCCACTGCCAGCGTCCCGTCAGTAGTAATGACTGCAGCTGCTGTTACTGTCATGACGTCGATTGTGCCGACACACCCACTGCCTGGACGTCTGCTCCACATGTGTCAGCTGTCATTGTCACTGCTACTACTGCCCCATCCACTGCTGCTGCCACACCTGTCTCTGTGGTCGTAGTCTCTACTACGTCAACTATAGTCTCCACCTCCATCTCCATCTCTACGTCTGCCTCCATTTCTGCATCAGACCACTTGTCAGTCTCTGACTCCACGTCGGGCCACTCCTCGGATGTCTCGTCCTCACTCAGAGCGCCTTGTTGTGAAGCACCGTCTGTCGCATCCCTCTTGCACTCTCCGATGATCGTCGGCGGACACTCCATCCCCCCCTTGACCAACGCACCGGTAGAAGTTGCGAAGGGATGTCGCACCAACCCTGCGACAGGGGACGAGAGACTCATCTCCGTGTTGACGTCTGCCACTACTGCAACTGCTGCTGCCTCTTGGGCACGTCTCGCCAATTGTGCAGTCCGCTGCCTAGCGTGCCGAGTGCAAGCACGACGACTCCGAGCTGAAGGGACTGCCACAGAAGCGGAGGGACCAACGGTCGGGATGACTCCATCTGACTCCAGGACAGAGCGGAGGGCATCAGATGTGGAGCTAAGGTCGGGAGGTGTAGCATGGTCAAGTGATGACACCGATGGAGGTGGGGATGGCGAGGAGGAAGATAGGGGTGTGTGAAACGGCACGGTGGCAACGGCCCGCTTAGAGACCACATGGTCTGTGAGCTGTTGCACCATACGCTTCAGACCCTGGAGCTTGACGTTCAACACCGCCATAGCTCCACTGAGGGGCACAACGGTATGAGCTGATGTCTCGGAGTCGGATGGTGGAGTAGGGCGGGACCGTAACCAGGGTGGTCGCCACCCAAGAGGGCGCTGGCGACACTGGTGCCAGCCATGGTGTCGGTCGCCGCAAAAGTAGCAGGCAAAGTCGTTGGACGCCTAGGGCGTGTGCCATGGCTGCAACTGCCACTGTGCTCGTGGCGCGTGCCACACCTGCACTGCTGGTTCCAGCCAAGGCGCCGGCTGTGCCCCCTGCCACGCCGGTGTGCTCATCTCAGGAGCCTGGCGTGGGTGAGTATATAAGACACCCGCTCCCGCTGGCACAAGGCCACAGGGGGAGCCGGGCAATCAAATGTACTATGACACCGTCACGAGGACGGCCGCCACCACGCCGGTGGTATGTTTGTGTCCGACTGCTACGTGTCTATCGCGCGGCTGCCGTGCGACCTCAAGTCGCCTTCAGTGTTGCTGTTGCTACGACTTCTATCGGTGCTCCGGTCGTCGTCGTTAGCCGACGACTGTGGCCTCAGACCACCTTCGCCGCTGCTACTACTACCGCGTCTCACACGGCCGTTGCTGCTGCTGCGATTGCCGTCGTTTGCCGACGGCGAGTTAGTGCACCAACGCGTGAGTGCACCCTGTTTTTTGGGTTACATAGTAACCTATTGTTTTTGGTTCGTGGACCTGTTTTCAGAAAAAAATTAATTAAACTTTAAATTTTCAAACAGGTCCACAGACCCGATGAAAAATCTAAAATTTAACATAACTTCTTGAAAACAGGTCCACTAACCGGCATGACAGGTCCATGGACCCGCATGACAGGTCCACGGACCAACATGACAGGTCCACGGACCGGCATGACAGGTCCACGGACCCGCATGACAGGTCACGGACATGCATGACAGGTCCACGAACCCGCATGACAGGTCCACGGACCCGCAGGACAAGTCCACGGACCCGCAAGACAGGTCCACGGACCTGCATGACAGGTCCACGAACAAGCCATTCGTCTTAAGTGGGTGGGGGTCTTCCAATCACCGGCTGTGATGGAAACAAACCTAACCCCCTTTGCTTCACAACCATTGGATTTTGATTTGGACATGTGTGCCGCGAACCAATCCAAACCCAAACCTCCCAGATTGTGAAACAAATATTACCCCTACGTTACATGTTGTGTTTCTAGTTCAACTACTTCATCCAATTTTGGTTGTTCTTACACTATGTTCACTACTCAAATCCATTCTAGCAACTAGGTAAACACGCACAACCATGGTCACGATTCACACATGCAAGCATGGTAAGTGTGTACAGTGCTAGGTGAACCACAAAAACACACGACGCAAAAGCATATCACGTCTAAGAAAGTGGTGGACATGCGAAAATGCCAACTTGGAAGGACGCCAACTCTTTGAGCTTGCTTGTCTTCATTAAAAAAGTTGTATAGTATCAACCTGAAAACAAGACATAGAGGTAGAAATTTCACACATCAAATAAGAGTCAAGAGGGTTGACACTACGATGAGTGAGTGGGGGTCTTCCAAATGTGATTGAGTTTTAACTGATCAATGAATGGAAATAGTGAATGGGAATGTGAGTGAGTGAGTGAGTGAGTGAGTGAGTGAGTGAGTGAGTGAGTGAGTGAGTGAGTAAGAGTGAGTGAGTGAGTGAGTGAGTGAGTGAGTGAGTAAGAGTGAGTGAGTGAGTGAGTGAGTGAGTGAGTGAGTGAGTGAGTGAGTGAGTGAGTAAGAGAGAGAGAGAGATAGTGAGTGAGTGAGTGAGTGAGTGAGTGAGTGAGTGAGTGAGAGATATAGTGAGTGAGGGAGTGAGTGAGACAGGGACAGGGACGGATACAGAAAAAGAGACAGAAATCAGAATGAGAGACAATTTCAAGATCAGAGTCACAATCAGAACCATAAATCAGAATGAGAGATAACTTCGAGATCAGAGTCACAATCGAAACTAGACATCAGAATGAGAGACAATTTCAAGATCAGATCAACAACCAGAAATTAGAAATCAGAATGAGAGGCAGTTTCAAGATCAGATTCACTGTCCCTGTCCTTGACAGGGACAGAAACAGACACAGAGATAGCGACAGAGACAGGGACACGGACAGAGATAGAGACAGAGACAGAGACAGAGACAGAGACAGAGACAGAGACAGACACAGACACAGAAACAGACACAGAGACAGAGACAGAGACAGAGACAGAGACAGAGACAGAGACAGAGACAGAGACAGAGACAGAGACAGAGACAGAGACAGAGACAGAGACAGAGACAGAGACAGAGACAGAGACAGAGACAGAGACAGAGACAGAGACAGAGACAGAGACAGAGACAGGGACAGAGACATGGATAGGGAGACAGACTTAGTGAGTGAGTGAGTGAGTGAGTGAGTGAGATAGTGAGTGAGGGAGTGAGTGAGACAGGGACAGGGACGGATACAAAAAAAGAGACAGAGATAGAGAGAGTGACAAAGCCAGAGACAGACAGACAGAGGCAGAGACAGAGACAGATACAGAGACAGAGACAGAGACAGAGACAGAGACAGAGACAGAGACAGAGACAGAGACAGAGACAGAGACAGAGAAAGAGACAGAGACAGAGATAGAGACAGAGACAGAGACGGAGACAGAGAGAGAGACAGAGAGAGAGAGTGAGAGAGAGAGAGAGAGAGTGAGAGAGAGAGAGAGAGAGTGAGAGAGAGAGAGAGAGAGTGAGAGAGAGAGAGAGAGAGTGAGAGAGAGAGAGAGAGAGTGAGAGAGAGAGAGAGAGAGTGAGAGAGAGAGAGAGAGAGTGAGAGAGAGAGAGAGAGAGTGAGAGAGAGAGAGAGAGAGTGAGAGAGAGAGAGAGAGAGTGAGAGAGAGAGAGAGAGAGTGAGAGAGAGAGAGAGAGAGTGAGAGAGAGAGAGAGAGAGTGAGAGAGAGAGAGAGAGAGTGAGAGAGAGAGAGAGAGAGTGAGAGAGAGAGAGAGAGAGTGAGAGAGAGAGAGAGAGAGTGAGAGAGAGAGAGAGAGAGTGAGAGAGAGAGAGAGAGAGTGAGAGAGAGAGAGAGAGAGTGAGAGAGAGAGAGAGAGAGTGAGAGAGAGAGAGAGAGAGTGAGAGAGAGAGAGAGAGAGTGAGAGAGAGAGAGAGAGAGTGAGAGAGAGAGAGAGAGAGTGAGAGAGAGAGAGAGAGAGTGAGAGAGAGAGAGAGAGAGTGAGAGAGAGAGAGAGAGAGTGAGAGAGAGAGAGAGAGAGTGAGAGAGAGAGAGAGAGAGTGAGAGAGAGAGAGAGAGAGTGAGAGAGAGAGAGAGAGAGTGAGAGAGAGAGAGAGAGAGTGAGAGAGAGAGAGAGAGAGTGAGAGAGAGAGAGAGAGAGTGAGAGAGAGAGAGAGAGAGTGAGAGAGAGAGAGAGAGAGTGAGAGAGAGAGAGAGTGAGGGAGTGAGAGAGAGAGAGACAGAGACAGAGACAGAGACAGAGACAGAGACAGAGACAGAGACAGAGACAGAGACAGAGACAGAGACAGAGACAGAGACAGAGACAGAGACAGAGACAGAGACAGAAACAGAGACAGAGAGACAGAAACAGGGACGGATACAAAGAAAAGAGACAGAGACAGAGAGAGTGACATTCAAAACTAGAAATCAGAATGAGAGATAAGTTCGAGATTAGAGTCACAATCAAAACTAGAAATCAGAATGAAAGACAATTTCAAGATCAGAGTCACAATCAGAATCAGAAATCAGAATGAGAGACAACTTCAAGATCAGATCAACAATCAGAAATTAGAAATCAGAATGAGAGACAGTTTCAAGATCAGATTGTTTCTGATCTTGAAACTGTGAGAATGAGAGACTGTTTCTGTCCCTGTCGAGGACAGGGACAGAAACAGACACAGACACAGAGACAGAGACAGGGACAGGAACAGAGACAGAGAAAGAGACAGAGACAGAGACAGAAACAGAGACAGAGACAGAGACAGAGACAGAGACAGAGACAGAGACAGAGACAGAGACAGA
>SZWC01019296.1:17933-33242 GCA_023375785.1 Penium margaritaceum | reverse complement strand
TCCATATCCATATCCATATCCATATCCATATCCATATCCATATCCATACCCATACCCATATCCATATCCATATCCATATGCATATCCATATCCATATCTGTAGCGTACGAGCCATTTTTAGGATTAAAAATGGTGTTTAAATATAGTTCCCGGGTTTAGGGGACTCGAGACCGATGTCTCGACGAGTTGATGTCCGAAAAATAATCTCGGGCTAGAGTCTAGTTCGACTCTAGCCCGGATTCGGTCCATAGGCCAGATTTAAGGCAAGAGGAGTGCCTCGATCCATCGCGTCACTTCTCCTCCCCTCTAGTTGGCCGCTAGGGTCCTGTTCCCACGTGGATGTGCCACGTAGAACGATAGGGTTTTAGGTTGCATGTTTACAAAAATGCCCTATGACGACTACGTCCATTTGTGGCACGGTTCGTCTCAGCCAAAAGGGCTGAGGCGACCATTTGCTACTCCTCCTTGGACTATACTTTCTGAGGGCCTGAGTTTTGGGGTTCAGAAGTTAGTCGCAAAACAGCCCACGGCTGTTACATTGGCATCAGAGCCAGAGCTTCCGCGAGAAAAAAAAAATGTGACCGTCGGAAACACTTGGACGTCGGATTTCGACATCTACGGACAGTGTTTTCCGTCGACGCAGTTTACAGCCCAAAAAAAAATGTTGGGACCGTTCGTCCAGACGCCGCCCGATCGGCGGAGAGTGCGAGAGGCGAAACGACGTCCGACCGGCGCCGAGGTCTAGCCGAGAGCTCGACGCCGACGAGCAGCGAAACAGCCCCCGATGCGAGTGAGCTCGCACTGGGGAGAGCCCGACAGCCGAGCCCCACAGCCCGAGCCCGACACGCCGGCGGCGGCGTGACGAGTGGGGAGCGATCCTCCCCCTCCCCCTCGCCGTGGGTCGACGGCCCAAGGGGGAGGAAACGGACGTTCTCCCTCCTCCCCCCCCTTCTCATTTGGGCCGACTGCCCAAAGGGGAGGAGAGGGGGCGTCCTCCCTCCCCCCCCTCTCCCACACTGGCCGACTGCCCAAGGAGGAGAGGGACAGGAGCCCCGCTCTCCCACCCCCTCCCTCCTCTCGCCGATGGCGCCGAAGGGGAGGAGAGGGACGGACGCCCTCTCCCCCCCCCCTCTTCATGGCACCGACGGCGCCGACAGGGAAGAGAGGGACGGGAGTCCATCCCCCCTCCCACAGCGCTGACGGCGCCGAAGGGGATGAAAGGGATGGACTCCCTCCCTCCCCCCTCCCAGTGGCGCCGACAGCGCCGACGGGGAGGAGAGGGACAGAAGTCCCTCTTCCCCCCCCTCTTCCATGGCGATGACGACGCCAATGGGGGCTGGTGAGGGGAGAGTCCCCTCCCCCCCCCCCCTCCATGGCGCGGACGGCGCCAAGGGGGGCGGGGGAGGGAAGAGTCCTCCCCCCCCCCCTCCATGGCGCGGACGGCGCCAAAGGGGGCGGGTGAGGGAAGAGGCCCCCCCACCCCCCCCCCCTTCCATGGCGCCGGCTGCGCCAGGGGGCATTGAGGGGAGCGTCTCCTCCCCTCACCCCCCCCTCCTTTCGTCCATGGGGAAGGCGAGGAGGCTCCCCTCCCTCGCCTCCCCCCTCTTCCGGGCCGACTGTCCAAGGGGGAGGAGAGCAGACATCTCCTCCCCCTCCCCCTCCTCCTCATGAGGGCTGACAGCCCAAGGGGGAGGCGAGGAGGCGGACTTCCACGTCCCCCCCCCCTAACGTGGGCTAACGGCCCAAGAAGGAAGGAGGGGAGGAAGTTTCCTCCCTCCTCCCCTCTCAGGTGGCGGAATGACCCCGCAAACAGTTTGGGCGATAAGTTGCAAGCGTTTCCCCCGCTAACGTGCGCAAGTAGCGCAGTTGGTGACGGGATTCATACGAGGCCAATGATCTTCGGTTCAAGCCTGGAGAGAGTGTTCTCTCCTTTTCATTACTCCAAAACACTATCTGTTTTTTAACCCGGCTGGTTCAACACAAACAGGAGGACAAATTTTCCATTTGGTATCCATTTTGGACGCCGTAAAAATCAATTTGAAGCTCAGACTGAGCTCTAACATTTTAAAATCTCTAAGTGCCACCAGCACTAGAGGCGAGGACGACTTCCTCAGTTGGACCCGAGGTTTGGCCTTGTTGGCCGCGGGTTCACCGCTGTAAAAAGCGGCATGGAGCTCATTCTAGGCTATAAAATGTATTGAGAAGTTTCTCAATCATTCTTATTCAATATTTTTCCATTCATGGGAAACAGGGAAGATCGACAGTTTTCCTAACGCACCACCGGGTGACGCTTGAAAGATTCCAAGCATCAACCAAAAAAAAAAAAGGCACTTGAAGTGCCATAATTCCGACAGTTTCATAGATCCTCAAGTTGAGGAATTCTACGTTAACCGTTTACAAAAAAGTTCAAAACTGTGAAAACGTTTGTGGTCGAACCCGAGTGTTTGGTCAAGTTGACCATGGGTTTTGACGCAAAAAATTCAAGAGCTCTAGTTGAGATCTCCCAAAAAAATCAGCGGTCCTGGTTTTCTTTTTTCTTTTCCATTCTGAAGCACAAAAAGGAGGAAAACCGACAGTTTTCCATGTCCTGAACGAAATTCACTTGGAAATGCTTCAACGACAAAAACTTAGCACCGACAGTGCCTAAATTTTTGTGAATCAACCTCAAAATTTGGGGTATTTTGTGAGAAAACTCAAAAGGGCTGACCTTCCAAAGCCACGACATGGCTCAACGCGGGTCGTACATGCGTTAAACAATTTTGTTTACGCAAAACGACAACTACAACGTGCAGCAGGTTGCAGAACCACAATGGTGACGTGTATCGAGACGAATTCTCGATGAGAACGATGAAAGCACCGAACATGCTACGACCACTCGACGACTCGCCTACTCGTCGCAACAATGCGAAATGTGCAGAGTGTACAAAACGAGTGTCGGCCACACAGTTACACGGGCGTCGATTACATCATTGACGGAAATGCCGATTGCACTACGAGCAATAGCAAAAGTGCTAGTCGCAGAAATTTTGTCGGTGTTGAACACACCTCTGGAAAAGTGCCAGTTGCACTTTCATCACAGATGCCGAAAGCATCCGTGATGCTAGTGCCGAACGCACTGCACATGGTCTGCAGAGGTATGACCAAAATAAATGCCGATTCCGTATTCACGTGGGTGTCGATTGCACCAAGAATGTTGGATAAGTCATCCGTGAATGGATTTCGACAAAACAAGAATGTGAGTGTCGATTGCACTCTGAACACAAACGCGATGGTGGAAATCCACGCGTGATGGTCGATTGACAAGTGCCGGTTGCACTTGGGATATGACCGATATGGAAAATACAATCGAAGCATTCACATGAGTGCTGAATGCACGACTACCATGATGTGGAATGCATGGCCGATGCGTGCATCAATTAAATCGTTGACACGAGTTTCGAATGCATCGTTGTCATAAATGCCGATTGCACGATTGGCAAAAGCTGCGGGTTGCACTTTTGTCATGGGTGCCGAATGCATCGGTGATGCGAGTGCCGAACGTACTATGGACATGAGTTCTGATTGGACTAGCTATGCTAGTGATGATGGTACAAAACATGTTATAGGATGTCGATTGCATCAATAACATGGGTGCCGATCGCACCTCGTTGTATCAACTAGCAAGAACTAGCCAACTCGTTGCCTCGACAGGCTAGCTTGTGATAGACCACCAAACGAAAGCATACGATCTATGCGCGTAAATGGTTCTAGGGACAAGCGGGTCGAGCACATTATTCGAAACGCCAAAAATACGTCGTTGACGTTTGCAAGGCATCTCGACGAAGTCGAGGATGGTCATACTGTCGAATCCTTCAAATGGAGAACCGACAGGTATGGCTAGAAACAATCACAGACAACTGTGGTGATCAGAGGCATGCCCGAACGGCGTAACAAAAACACAACGATATCGGTCGCCACCAACAGTGACGACCATTCACCCTGCCGATAGCAGTTTGGGAAGGTACTTCCAAAAGAAGTACGAACCAAATTTTTATTGGATGGATCACGAGTGACGAGGACGATTTCCTAAAAAATAGACCATGCTAAAGGTGGACGAACACCTCCTTGTCCATAGATGGAACGTGCTACAAAAGCCCAGTCGGTTGAGCACCAATTCCAAAACATGCACGGCTTGCATTACCGCAAGGGGTCAGCGCACATGATCAAGCACCAGGAAAACCCACTCATCAATACGTGCACGGCATGCACAAAAACCTTATCCACTAAGTGTTGGTGCGTCGACCACGACACCCAGTTATGGATAAGTTGGACAGTCGAATGATCACAACGGTTTTGTGACATTTGAACAAGCTGACGATATCAGTTGATGTCTTGGATAAAAATTGCGACACCATTTTACCAAACAAGTAGTTTGGTGGGCGCAGGACGTGTGCCACGACAGTCGCACGTCCCATTGCGCTACAATGTTCAAAGGCAAATGTGATCATTTCATGACTGTGTCCGTGTCATGACTATGTCATGAGATGTGAAGCAGACCAGGTGTGTTAGCACACTGACTTCAATCCTCGAGGATTGACATCTCGCTGCCCGTACACAGTGTGTACGAGATGTATCAGTGCCTTTCAGAGGTTCTGTGCATCATTAGTCATGGCTGATACAAACATCGGTCCGTGATTGAACGTGTCAAGGATGATACCCTTGAATACATTCTCAATGGCGAAACCATTGACACCCTATCACTCGGTGAGTGATGGATACACATCGTAGTACCCGGCTGGTACGGACGATAAAAACGTACATGAGTGTACTCACAACCCTGCTCATGAGACAAGGATTATTGTCAATGAGGGTTGTAAATGCGCCAGAGAGAGGCGGAGACTCTTTGATGGGTCCTCAACGATTTGAGACGCCGCGGTGCGGTGGTCGAAGATCACAAGAGAATTCTGGCGTAGGACAAGATTGACTGAATGTTGAAAGTGAACAAATTTGAAGGCGACACCTTCAGTCTATCATCACTCGGCGAGTGAACATGTCATGGACATTGATAGACAAAAGTACGTGAACCGATATCGATGACATAAATTGAACTACAGTTCAGTGAAAACCCACTTCAGAGAAAATGAGCGACACTCATTTTCTACTAATGGTGCTCCTTGAGAACTATGACGGTCTCATAGATTTCTACAAACCAACTACGACATAGCTGGGATCACGTCAAAGTCTAAGTTTTGTGATCAAAGCTTATGACCTTGGAGACATAAGCCGGCAGCTTTATGCTAACAGTGTGTTAGCACCTACATCTTGGTGGTCCAACCGACCACACGAGTCATAACCAACACAGAGCTACAATAATGACCAGTGTGTCAAAAAGGTTGATGTGAAGGGACTCTTCAAGATGAGCCTTGAGAAACGATATTTCTCATCAGATTCTTTTGATTCTTTGAGAAACGTCTCAAAGTTGTGGCCATCGTGACACGGTACACTAGTTGTGTACGCCACGCTCTTCAAACATCATGCACATGGATTCCGGTCATACCAAGGCATGATGTAGCACCAGCTATCCAATTTGTTGGCACAAAACCAATATCTGAGAGAGATCATAATGACTACGGTGTAGTCAAACCATGCTTCACTGACCCGAAAGGTCATGGTGAAGCGACTCAAGCCCCTTGGTGTCGGGGATGGTTCAATTGAAGTACGTTGCCGAACGCAAGTACAATACAATTTGGATGTCGCTGCGGTGGTATCCACTTTGGTGGATGTGTTCCTGGATGTCTTCGATGAGGGCGATCCCCTCCACGAGTGTCTTGGACGAGGCATATGGAAAACGCTCTATTGAGTTGAGGTACTGAATGTACACAATAGAAGACATTGAAGCAACACGGATTGTTGCAACTTGGCAAACACAATCCATTGACGGGTTCTCGAATGGAACCCTTGGACGCGGTTACATAATCATGAAAAGATTTAGGAACTAGTTGTTCCAGGATCACCGGATGTGGTTCAGAAGTGTTCGATCACAATCACATGGAATTGACACCTGAAAGGTGTTCTTCCAACGTGTACCGCACTGATTGTGATCATGGTACACCCGTTGGGTGAATACCATACAATGAACACTTTGTTCGTGGATTGAATCCATGGTCGTTGAGATCGGTTATCTCAGCTAACCTACTTCAAAAGCAGTGTGCTTTTGACAGGGATGTGAGCGGCAGCCTACGGTACCCATTTCAGACAGAAATGAGGAGATGACGGTTGAAACCAAGATCATCTAGGTCGGAGCATTGTCGTGTCTAATGACGGACGTTGACGACAATTGCGCGTGCCAGACGACCAATGCCGCCTCCTTCAAAGATGGGTGCAATCTTTGAAAGGAAAAACAAGTGTGCTCAGCAACCATGTCTTAGGACTTTGGTGCCTCCCAACCCTAAGATAAAGCTAGCATGCAAGTCGCATGGGCTTGGTGGAGCTTGGTTGAGTTCAGCCAACCAATCCACGGGTGCTGAAAGAGGTCTAGTAGACCTACACGTGGTCATGAACACGTGGTTACAAACCGAGAGGACTGATGTCCAGATCTCGGATTGCACTTATTGACAATGTTGCAGGGAGGTACCACTTTGGCAACAACCCCTTGGAAGAGATCAAGTCAACGACATGGGAAGTGTTGTGTGGACCTGGACGGTTTTCGCGGGGACGCCCGGTTAATTGGTCGCAGGGACGCTCCTTGCAAAGGGGGAGGAGGCGTCACCAAAACTGTTTGCTAAACACGTACCACATGGAATGTGGGAAAATTTATTCCATGTACCCTCTTCCAAACTGGCAAGACATTGTTGACAATGTACGTCCCAAAAGGCATCGACCATGCCATCGATACACACGTGTGATGAGTCTTTGGTGAAGACTCACCAACACTTGTGAAGAACGTACAAGGATTGTACGTGTGTCATCTTGGTAAGAACCAAGGATCACGCGATCAACACTGGATGTTGTACGCTAATGACCACAATCACAAAAACCACAAGTGTGTGGTTGATTGTGCGTAAACGTGACGCAACCGTGTTGCGGATGACAAGAGTTCACACGTGTGATCTTGTTAACAAATCTTGTTGCGTGGTTTGCATCATGAAGTACGCAATGATCAAACCTCCGTGAGCAAAGACGAACCGGGACGGTTCGAAGCAAAGGGGGAGGAATGTAGCGTACGAGCCATTTTTAGGATTAAAAATGGTGTTTAAATATAGTTCCCGGGTTTAGGGGACTCGAGACCGATGTCTCGACGAGTTGATGTCCGAAAAATAATCTCGGGCTAGAGTCTAGTTCGACTCTAGCCCGGATTCGGTCCATAGGCCAGATTTAAGGCAAGAGGAGTGCCGCGATGGAAGATCCATCGCGTCACTCCTCCTCCCCTCTAGTTGGCCGCTAGGGTCCTGTTCCCACGTGGATGTGCCACGTGGAACGATAGGGTTTTAGGTTGCATGTTTACAAAAATGCCCTATGACGACTACGTCCATTTGTGGCACGGTTTGTCTCAACCAAAAGGGCTGAGGCGACCATTTGCTACTCCTCCTTGGACTATACTTTCTGAGGGCCTAAGTTTTGGGGTTCAGAAGTTAGTCGCAAAACAGCCCACGGCTGTTACAATATCCATATCCATATCCATATCCATACCCATACCCATATCCATATCCATATCCATATCCATATCCATATCCATATCCATATCCATATCCATACCCATATCCATATCCATATCCATATCCATATGCATATCCATATACATATCCATATGCATATACATATACATATACATATACATATACACATACACATACACATACACATACACATACACATACACATACATATACATATACATATACATATAGATATACATATACATATACATATACATAGACATATACATATACATATACATATACATTTACATATACATATACATATACATATACGTATACATATACAGATACAGATACATATACATATACATATACATATAGATATAGATATACATATACATATACATATACATAGACATATACATATACATATACATATACATTTACATATACATATACATATACATATACGTATACATATACAGATACAGATACATATACATATACATATACATATAGATATAGATATACATATACATATACATATACATAGACATATACATATACATATACATATACATTTACATATACATATACATATACATATACGTATACATATACAGATACAGATACATATACATATACATATACATATAGATATAGATATACATATACATATACATATACATAGACATATACATATACATATACATATACATTTACATATACATATACATATACATATACGTATACATATACAGATACAGATACATATACATATACATATACATATAGATATAGATATACATATACATATACATATACATATACATATACATATACATATACATATACATATACATATACATATACATATACATATACATATACATATACATATACGTATACATATACAGATACAGATACACAATCATGTACACATGCACATACATGTACACATACATGTACACATACACATGCATATACACATTCACTTACACATACACATACACATACACATACACATGCACATTCACTTACATATACATATACATATACAGACATATATTCATTCACAAATACATGTACATATACACATACATGGACATATACATATGCATATGGGCAAAACAGCCAAGATATCCACATGCCTTAATGCTTCAGGCTGCTAGAACCACGAGCAAAAATTTATGCATGCCATAGCTTGCAGTTAAAAAAAGCACAAACATTGGACATTGCTCGCCATGCTCAATGTGCGGCATGCGTCGCTAATCGAGCATTGAGAGAAAGTTCATACGGCTGTCGCTTGATCACAGTTCTCCCTCCCTTGCGATATTTCAATGTAGTGATGACCCATTTTTTGTATTTGTTTTCAATGCGCAAGCCCCCTATTATGATTTAAGAGGCGTATATCATGTTATTCTAGCATGTCATTGTACACCATGATTTCATCAAGATACACACGTTGCTATCACTTATTATATTTGGTCCTTTCTCAGTTCAAACATAATTGATAGAACTCGTAGTACGAATGTGAACTTGAGGTGTCCAGATTGGGTACATAATGTCATGTTTTTATTTCCTTTTGAGATGTTCAGATATGTTCAAACTATAGCAATCATTGTATTAACCTTAAACATTGGGTGATGTATGTGACCCTCGTGGTCTCCCTGCTTATCCCGATCCCAAACATTGGAGATGATTTTGCCATTGAGTTAAGAGTTTCTAAACTACATCTCAACTTCTCTTATTTAAAGGAGTATGTCATGTCCTATGCTATTTTTACTATCGGAAATTTCTAAAGGTTGAGATGTCAAAGAGGGATGGTCATCAGTTGTTGTGAGCGGGATCAACAACTGTGAACATTATTGTTGGATAGAAAAGGAAGGACGGATTTCCAAAGTTACAAATGCAGTTATAGTGTATCATCACAAAAAGTGGTAAAAAAAAACTAATTGGAGGTTTTCTAACTAGAAATAGCCAATTTTGTCTATTGAACAGATGATGTAGGAAGTTACAACTTGACTCACCCAAGCAAGGACACACAATCTAGAATAGCAAGGCTGATTATAATAAAATTAGCTTATGATGATGCTTGAATAAATGCAGTAGTTGATTCTAAGGCCAATTTGGGTGAAAATATTGGGTGTGGGAGTTGGTTAAATCATTCATTGCCTCACAAAAGAAGGTAGCAGTTCTTGATGGTCATGTTGTTCAATGCCTTCTAGTCCATGCACATCACTATCTCGTCATTTTTCTTCCTTCTCTATGGTACAAAGGCGGTCAATTTTGATGTATATGGAATTCAAAGACCTTGATCAAGCATTTTGTTCCAACTGGTTTTTGAGCCGTGTTAACATGTTGTTGCTCATCCATATGTTCCCTTCAAGGTTGGTTCGCTTTGCAGCTTTGGCTTCATTTGATGATTAACGTTAAATTGCCAGGTTCACGAGGAAAAACCCCTTCAAACTCCTCAAACATTGGCACAAAATAATCAAGAACGAACTAGAAACCTCTCGTGTCATGGCCAATGAGGTTTTTGTAGACTTTCACTACTGTGATTTTTCCTACGTCCCTTGGTTCCACACAAACAAGCCTCGTTTGAGATCTTTGTTGAAGGTACTACTTATGACCTTTTAAGATATCGATTACATGTGGTAGGTTGTTGCTTTCACTACTTCCCTTATGACTTTGTCACCTATTGCTTCCGATAACAACTGCTGTGTCAGGAGTCGCTCAATCATATGCAAGAGTCGCATTCTCTTGTTAATGCCAACATAAGCCACACCACTTTTGGAATCCACTTGCTATTTGGGCCGGTACACGCAATCATGTGCGAGAATTATTTTGTGGTCAGTTAAAGATATGTTCTGTTCACAACTGTATACTACAATTATTTGATTTACAGTCATAGTGGTTTGCATCGTCAACTTACCTACAGATATCCATTGTCATTGAAACACCCCTATGTTTGTGTAGGAAACAAATCATCTCTCAAAATATGACATTGTAAGAAGGTCTTGTGTTCAGAACTGCCCGTAATGTCTTTAACATTTTGTGATCCATTGGTTATATTTGTATTTATTGTGTTGGTTGGTCATTCTAACACCCCTTGTAAAAATTTGCAATAGCTTAAGTGGGTGATCGTTTGATGCGCAGTTTTTTATTAGGGTGAAAATACTCAGATACCCATAAAACGCAATGTGTGACTCTGATCCGCCCGGTAGCGGCAAAAAAAATACTCAAAAGCCCAGTCAAAAATCATGCTCGCTCGCGGCATGCGTCGACGGGCGAGCATGAAAAAATCCTGCATGCGGACATTGCCCCCACGCGAGAATCGCGAGGGAGCGATGACCGCTTTGTTTTTTTTTTGTCACGCAAACCCCCCAGTTTGATTTGGGGTTTTGTATGTTTGGCGCGGGCGGAGCCCGCACCAAACATAAAACCCTACATCAAACTGGGGGGTTTGCGTGACAAAAAAAAAACAAAGCGTTCATCGCTCCCTCGCGATCGAGCGAAAACACCCTTCTTTCGTTTTCGATGATTTTTTGTAAACGCAAACCTATGACTTTAACACGCAAACCGCATTTAAGCCATACCCCGAATTAAATTAAATGTTTTAGGGTTTTATTTTTGCGCGGGCTCCTGCTGGGCCCCGCGGTAGCGGGGCCCAGCAGGTTCCCTTTCAACGCATGGGGAGTCTTAAACTCCCCTCAAACTCTAAAGAAACCTACCCCCGCTAGTATCACAAACCCTTCAACGAAAGGGTTTGTGATACTAGCGGAGGGCGCCGCATACCATGCGTCCTCAGCGCATGGCATGTGGTCTCGCCATGCATTTTCGTTTGTTTTCTTTGTTACTGGCGTGGCGGTAGCGGCGGTTGATGGGTAGTTAGGTTATTTCTTGCTCGACGACGGGCGAATCAGTTTTATACTTCTACTATTCGGGTATATGGTGACCGAGCCCTTTTTATTATATATGACTTCATCTTATACTCTTTTCCTTTGCCTTTTCTTGGCACCTTAATTTTCTTTATAAATATCCCCCCTTTTAAATCGTTTAAACCTTTTCACACAGTTGCACCAGGTATGACCCGGTGGCTCACAAGTCCAATACAGCCATTTTTCGCGTTGATGGACACAATCGATCTCCAGTAGAAAGGAGGTATATGTTGACAGTGTCGTTCCACACAAAAAGACATGCATTGTGGCTTCAGGGTTCCAATCTGCCAAAATATTTTGTCAAAGCGTTCAACTTAACACTGTCAATGGGAATATTTTACAACCTTTCATGGAAGATCATCATGGATTCTGAATAGTTCAATTACTGCTTGAACTCTATGTCTGAAGTTGTTGTTCGAACACAGGTCTTTGGAGGCAAATCCACCTCTCATTCTGATTTTGAAGAAGCCTTGTGTGTATTCTGCCACAGTAAAATCCTGATGGATGCACTTAATCTTATTCCTTGCATCCTAGCTTTCATTCAACTTATTAACATGTGCAAGGAAGGCTCGCTTGAATTTGAGCTAGGTTTTTGGTGGAGTCAAAGAATCTTGCAATGCTAGATTTACACGCTAGGGAGGTAAAATGCTTTTCGTCTATGATGTGTGAGTTGTTGCGCAAGCCATTGTTGAGATCTAGCACTCTCTTGTTACTGTTGAATGGTCTTTGCATCACAACAACTCTGTTGTACCACAAAAATCAAGGCCGTGGGTTCAATCCTTTCCCACAAACGGTGAAGTCCACCTCCAAACTCATCAGCTGCATCCAATTTTTTTGTCCCTTCCTGATTGCGTGATTGCATAGGTTCAGAAGTGCAAGGGTTCACTTTAAATATTTTGGTTCCTCTTCGTGAGCAATGCCATTTGTACACTCCCTGAATGTTTGTTAACATGAAGTCGAGTGAAAAGGTCCCACGCCATACCTGCCAATAAACTGTCTTTACATGATGTTTGGTTCGTTTATCTTAATTTGGGACTTGAATTGATGTTGCACACTCATTCAAATTTACAAATTATTTGTTTGAAGTTATGTTAAATACCTCGCAACGCTGTTTTTCTTGTGACGACGTGGTCGTGCAATGTTTCGTTTGTCCTCAACGCCATTTTTGTTCTCTTATTGCAATCTGATAAATTCAACTTAACGGTTTGGCTGCATAACACATCCAATGCGAACCAGATTCAGAATCTGATTATCTTCGTGTCTTTTAGCACTTCCATACTACTTCACCATATCATGTTTCTCGTGCGATTAGAACAAGGTTTGCCAGAAAACATCCTGCCCAAGCCCTGGCATGTCCAGTGTTGGAAAGGTGGGTTGTGCGTAGAGGTATGAACTTGTGTATGTTCCTTTTAATGATGTAGTCAGTAGTGGTTGGGAGGAGGGGATTTGGAGTGGAGATTTTATGTGGGGAGTGTAAGTGGATGTGTACGGATGTATATGAAGGTTGTGTTTAGAAATTTGTTCTTTGATGTGTTGGTTTGTGTAGGTTTTTTTTTTTTGTCGCTGGTATTGGGGTGGTGTAGGGATAGATGGGTGTGGGAGTACAAATTGAAAGTGGATATTGTATGTTTATGTCAATCAATGGGTGTATGGGATGTGTGTAGAAATATTTGCTTGTGTATGTTTGTTTTAGTATTTTGTTTGAGAACTTTTTGTGGTAATTTGGTGAGGAAAAGAGGAGGGGGAGATGGGGTGGAAAGTGCATGTAGGGAGTGTAAGTGGAGGTGTATTTCTAGGTGTATGGATTGTGTATAGAGGTATAAACTTGTGTACAATGGTTTTTAGACTTTTGATAATTTTTGGTTGAATATGTATGTGGGGAGTCCAAGTGATTGTGTGTGGATTGGTGTGTGTGTTTTGTGTATAAATGTATACTAGTGTATGTTGATCTAAGATCATTGGATGGAGGGAGAAGGGGATGTGGGGGTAGAATGATTATGTGAACATTGTATGTGGAGGTGTATCATAGGGTGTATGCTATGTGTGAAGAGATTTGTACTTGTGTGTCTTGGTTTGAGTGGTATGTTTGAGTCTTGTTGGTGGTGATCAGGAATGTAATAGTTCAACTTGGGTGTAAGTGTCTATGGGGAGTGCATAAGGAAATGTATGAATGGATGAGTGTGTTAAGAGTAAACACAAAACTTTTTATACAATATTGTGCACGTAAGGTAAGACTGGAATGGAATTGGGAATATTTTGGTGAATTTTTAGACAAAACAGTGAATAAACAGTTGTATGATATAATGATTCTATTTTGATTGAAGGTACATACTAGTGTATAGTTTCACAAATTTGTAAAACATCAGTTTTTACCACTTAAACTAAAGACATCCATGAGTTTATTGTTTACCCTTTTATTGTCATAAAGATATAACTTCATATAAGACATAGTTTTGATTGCATGTGGTTTTCTCCGAGGTAGAAATTTGCCACACTGGACATCTCCAGTGAAAACACAAACATACTATTGTGTGAAAACACAATCATAGTTAGAAATGTACTTCTAGTTACTATTGTATACTTTTACTTGAAGTTATTTGGGGCAGGAGAGAGTCTTCACTTGTTTCCCCTACCTGTTTTGAGGGATTGTTGTGACACAATGGAAAAAATATATTCGCCGCTCGAGGGGCAGTGCCTATAAATCAAGCCTGTCAGTGGAGTTACAGGGTGGCTCCTGAAGTTGAAGGCATACGCAGCTCAGCTACATGCAGTCTTGCGGTCAACTGTCGACCTCCTCCAACAGCAAAGCCCGACGCCCGAGTAGTCGGGCTTTGCCGGAGAAGCCTGACTCTTAGAAGACATATGAACCGTAGAAGAAATTCATTCGGAGTCCAATGCACTTAAAAACATCCAAAATTAGGTTTACAAGAACAAGCCAATAGATGGTAGGTTTTGTTTCCAAAGCATTGTCATCTTTGTAATCATTTAAAAAAAATGAAGAACCTTTGTTTAAAACATCTACATTGGTTTCTTACATTCTTTACGAAGGTTGAACGAAGCCTGAAATCTGTATATGGAACTTTCATGTGATTTGGGTGATAAAAATAAATGAAAGATCTTGGAAATGAGGATCATGGTGAGATGCATTTGTGTATAAAGTGAATAGAAACATTGAATATTATGTGTTTTAGAAGCTACTTCCCACCTTCCATTGTTTAGGAATGACATGTAAGAAAAAATCTTGATAACTTCTCATGTACGGTTAAGTGCAATGTGCACGGTTTTACATTTATGCCCAATCACCCCAAATCCACACACTTCATTAGTTGTGTACATGACTAGAACATATGGTAAGGATCATTCTAGGAATATACCCTAGATGATTAACAATGTTTCTCAGAAATTGCTTCTTGGAATCACGTTCACGGTTCGTTTAATGGACATGAACAAGAGAACTTCACTGAACTTTCTTAACAAAAATATGCCCTGAATTTTTTCGCGTGACTATACATTCTTTCAAAATCTTTTCGATGTTTCTGAATTTACATTGTTACCTACTTTGTGCGATTTGAAAACGTCATGCTAATCTTGTAATTAAATGGATGACACTGATTTGTCTTCAATTCAGAGTTAGCTAATTTTGTCAGTATGCGGTGTTCCGATCACCCACTCGCCTGTTCACAAAGTCGCACGTCATGTATTTTTGTCGTCGCTCGAGAGTCCCCCCCCCC
>SZWC01019295.1:13197-28541 GCA_023375785.1 Penium margaritaceum | reverse complement strand
TTTTCTGGCAGGCAGGGTTTTCTCGGTGAGCCCTGCCAGACGCCTTACAGCCCAAAACCCGGGCGTCATCCGTTTTTTCTGAAAACTGGACCATACCATAATACCAACACTGCAAACGCAGTCGTGTGGTCAGAAACAGCCAGAAAAATAGTAGCAAGGAGTTATGGCTGCCCGAACCAAGGCAGTGCCTACGATGGTCCATGATGCCGACCAGGGCCATGCAACATGCAACAAGGACCCTAGGTCGAGCATGACGATGCAGATGCGATGGGACGCGCTGGGCGCATGCTGACAGCAACTACGGTGACAGTGACCGCCAGTAGCACGACCGCCGAGGAGGCTTGCCGATGGAGCTGAGCACGTCGCCGGAGAGAGGAGGCTCCAGCGAACTGCGAGAAGACCTCAGCGTGCGTCGGCTCCACCAAACGACACTCCATCAGCGTCGAGCCTCGCCGTCAGTCATCTGCACGCCGATGTACACAAGCCGGGAGGACAGAACAGAGCAAAATGAGAGATGCACAAAAACCAACACTCCCCCATGACTCACAGGCGTAGTGCACATGGACGGGCAGAGACACGGTCAACATCCAGATTCCCCCAGGGCACGCAGAGATGCACGTAGAGACAAAGAGGGCAACTCACCGACGCACGCCGACTGAACTCACAGCCTTCTTGAACGAGTCCCACTTGAGTGCCTTGGTCAGGAAGTCAGCGAGCTCCCGTGCTGTCTCAACCCACACGATGCTGATGCTGCCGTCATGCAACAACGAATGCACATAGTGATACTCAACATTGATGTCCTTTGTGTGTGTGTGATGCACACCATCATTGTTGGCGATGGCCATGGCACTTTCATTGTCACAATGCAAGGTGATGGATGCGACAGACTGATGCAACTCGGACAACAGACGACGCAACCACACACTCTCGCACGTGCCTGAGCCAAGTGCCACGTACTCAACCTCAGCAATGCTGCGTGCAATGTACCCCTGCTTGCCACTGCGCTAGGCCACAGCTGTGCCGCCGATCAGAAAGATCCAGCCGGTGCGACTCTTACCGTCTGGACTACCGGCCCAGTCACTGTCCGTGTAGCCCACTACGACGACGGATGGCTGGCGGCGGAACATGAGACCTCGCCGAGGGGTCGAGATGACATAGCTCAGCACTCGGATTGCGGCCTCGAAGTGGAGGTGATGCGGCTCCTGAGAGAACAGGGCCAGGAGGTTGACGGCGAACGAGATGTCTGGACGCGTCGTCATCGCCAGGAACATCAGTGACCCGATGACCTGCAGATACGTGGTCACATCAACTGGCTCACCCACAACAGCTGGGTCAGGACTCTTCTGCTTCACCTAGCCATCGAATGACATGGGTGAAGATGCACTAGGTACGAGGGGCAGGTCCTCGGCGAAGCAAGTGGATAGGGTCTGCATATAGGCAGCCAGGTGGACGTGCAGGATGCCCTGGGAGCGATCATGCTCGAGCTCCATGCCCAGGAAGACTCGGGCAGACCCGAGATCCTTCATCTAGTAGGCGGCGTGCAGCAGGTCCTTGACATGCTGGATGGCGGCCGTGTCTAGCGACGCAATGAGGAGATCGACGACGTGGACGAGAACTGCGGTGAAGGTCTGACCTCGCGGAACTAGGAGATCAGCAGCACGCTTCTACGTGGTGGCCGGAGGGGCCAGCGGACGCAACTGGGGCAGCTGGTCCGGAGGGGCCAGCGGACACGACGGGGGCAGCTGGCTCGGAGGGGCCAGCGGACGCGACTAGGGCAGCTGGTCCAGAGGGGCCAGCGGACGCGACAGGAGCTGCAGGCCCAGAGGGGCTGGTGGACGCGAATGGGGCTGTCGGCCCAGAGGGGCCATCGGAAGCGACTGGGGCTGTCGGCCCGGAGGGGCCAGCGGACGCGATTGGGACTGTTGACCCGGGGGGGGCAGAGGACGCGACAGGGGCTGCCGGCTCAGAGGGACAAAGTGATGTGTCACCCGGAAGCGACAGGACGGAGGACGGACTCACCACTCCCCCACGCGATGGGAGGGACACGGACGAGCCGGAGCGGATGAGGTTGCGGGGAAACAGGTCCTCGAAGAAGAGGGCATCGCGGGACTCGATGATGCAGTGTCGGGATGGGTCCCAAAAGCGCCAGGCTTTGGACTGACGAGACACACTGAGAAAGGTGTAGGGACATTCGCGGGGGGCGAGCTTGCCGCCCTGCTCTGGGGTAGGCAGCCACACAACGGCCATGCAACCCCAGACGCAAGCCGGGCTAAGGTCAGCGCGCCGACCACACTAATGCTGGTATGGCGTGGACTGGCGGGGAAGGGGACTGTGGGGAATCCGGTTCTAGACCCAGGTCATGTAGGCCATGGCTTCAAAATAGAAGCCATCGGAGAGACCGGATTCGACGCGCATGGTGCGGACGGCTTCGGCCATGGTACGGTTCCACCGTTCGGCGACATCGTTCTGGGCGGGTGTGTAGGGTGCTGACGTCTCATGGTGGATCTCGCGGGAGGCGAGAAAGGTCGTGGCCTCACCCATGTACTCTCCACCGCGATCTGAGCGAAAGCGGCGAAGAGAGCAGCCACACTCTCGCTCCGTGAGGACAAGCCAGTCCTGAATGACTCGGGCGACATCGCTTTTCTACCGGAGGCAGAAGACCCAGCAGTAACGAGAGTAGTCATCCGTAAGGGTGAGGACATAGCGGCCTTGCTCACCGACGGACTCCGTTAGGAGAGGGCCCATGACGTCCGAGTGGACAAGGTCGAGAGGGGCAGACGCACGGGAGGAAGACAAGGGGTACGTGGACCGGTGCATCTTCCCCTGAGCGCAGTCAATGTAGTTTGTGGGGCACGGGAGAGGGAAAGTCTCTGGGTCAAGGTCCTTGGCCGGTTGGGTACGGAGCATGCTGTCTATGGCGGCAGAGTGGACTTGGCAAAGGCGGCGGTGCAGGAGGCGGGTGTGCTAAGGAGAAAGCGTGCTGGTGACGAGCACATGGCCTGTGGCGGCCGACGGTGAGGTGATGGGATGAGAAGAGGAGAGACGATGAACATGCCACAGGTTGCCACGGGCGGTGGCGTACAGTATGACAAGACCAGACAGACGCAACGACACAGTGCCGAAACCACGCGAGTGTGCAACTTCCATGCTCATGTGATCAAGGGAAGTCACGGACAGGAGGCTAATTTCCAGACCAGGGACAAAGAGAACATCGGTCAGAAAGACGTCATCGGTAGGACCACGGAAACGAACGACGCCGACACCAAGGACAGGCACCACTTGTCCGAAACTTGTCCGGACACCAAAGACATCGCCTACAGGACCGAGCATACTGAAGGCCTCACGAAAGGCCGTCATGTGATGTGTGGCCCCGGAGTCGATGATCCAAGTGTTAGCAGGGTCCTGGACAGGGGTCGCCAGATCGCTAACGGTCACATGGCAGCAAGCGAAGGACGCGGACGCGGTGGAAGGAGGCGCGAAATGAGACTGCCAATTGTCAAGCCATGCAATGTTGTTGAAGAGGGGGATGGAGGAGACAACGGAAGATGACGAGACAGACAAAGAAATGGGACACGACCGCAGCTTAGTCTCAGTCATGCAGGGCTGGGCATAGGGCACGAGGTGACACAACTCGCACGCCCCTGGGGAGGAGGGCAAGGCAGGCCAAGCTGGAGCACGATGAACTGCTCCAGCTGACGCTCACGGGAGGTCGGACCGAGAGTGTAGACGGAGTGCGGAGTAACGGCGCCGGAGCTCGGGTAGTAGGAGGACTGAGCCAGCGAAGGAAGCGGAGGCGCCGATGGCTATGGGAAGTACTACTGCGGGTAGTACTGCTGCGTCGCGGGTGTCTACGGGACAAGCGGAGCTGATGGAGTGGTAGAGATGCTAGAAGAGGTAGGCGTGTCAGGGCCAGCAGCAGCAACAGCGGCAGAAGCAAGACGGCGCTCTCGCTGGCGACGCATGGTGGCGATGACGCGCGCCTCGTCCGTCGGGAGAGGGCACTTGTACCAACCGTGCCCGGACTGGCCACAGTTGTGGCAGACCGAGCCACCACTGCTGGACCGGGTCAAGGACGGCTGCCGCTGCTGTTGTGGTGGACCCTTGCCTTTCTTGTTCCAGCTTTTCTTTTTCTTCCCCGAAGGCGATGAGGTAGCTGCGGTGGGGGAGGCGATGGCCACGGAGGCAACGACGGGGGAGGCGACGGCTGGTGATGCAAGAACCTCCGTGCGATGGAGCTCGGACTCCTGGCGAGCTTCCTCAATGCGGAGGAAGAGCTCGTATGCCCAGGGCATAAGGGTGCCCTGGGCCGCCATGGTGGAGAGGACATCCTGGGGGTAGTGCACGAAGACGTCCGCGTACGCGTTGGTGGCGCCGCACTTGATGGTGAGGAGCGCGGATAGAGGAGGTAGAGGAGACCTACCGAGACGACAAAGGATGTCCTCTACCCGCTGCTAGTAGGCAGTGACTGTCTCGATCTCCCCCATGTGCAGGGAGTTAAACTCCCAGAGCAGACGGCTGATCTTAGCGTCATTGGACAGGCGGTGGGGCCTGGTGAGGACGTGCCATGCGGCTGCAGGGTCTGGGATGTCGCCAGAGGTGAAGTTGCAGAGGAAAGGCTCTAGGGCCAGGCGAGAAGCTGGAGGGGCGACTGGGACGAGGGCACGGACGGTGCGACCAGCGTCATACAACTGGTCAGCCTGGGTGGAGTCGTAAGGAAGGGTGTAGTATGCCCACAGGTCCTCACTTTGCACCCAGATCCGGAAGCTGAGCTCCCAGCTCCGGAACTGCTCGCCGGCCTGAAGCGGTGGCGGCGGTGTCTCAAAGTCCTTCTCCCTATGGCCGGCGCCCAAAGTGGGGCCAAGGACGGAGGACATTGTCTGTCGCTCGCGCTGAGTCTGCTACTGTGCCAGGTAGTATGTGGCAGCAAACACAACTGGGCTGGCATACCCTGGAGAGACGAATGGCGGCGGCGCACTGGTGGCAGTCTGGGAGGCTACTGGCTGCAGAACTGCCAGCTGCTGCGTCAAGGCGGCGAGCTGTTGCTGAAGAGCGATGAGGGGATCAAGGTTGTCCCCAACGACACCAGTGTGCTAGTGCTGGTGCTACTGCTGGTGCTACTGCTACTGTTGTTGCTGCTGCTGCTGCAACTGCTGCTGCTGCTGCTACGACGGGGGCAGCGGCGGTTGTTGTTGCTGCTGTTGCTGCTCTTGCTACTGCTCTTGCTACTGCTGCTGCTAGTGCAACGGCGGTGGCGCCAGGTGCAATTGTTGCTGCTGCTGCTACAGTCGTTGCAGAAAAGGGGGGGTAGGGGTCCCCCGAACAGAGGAGGACCCCTCCTCGCCTCGGCTACCAGCCATGGCTAGATGTCCCTTGTGTTTCTGTTTTTTTTTCTTTGTCTTTGTGTTGCTGATGTCAATAGTAGCTTGGGGCGGTGGGGATTCTGGCCACCCCTTTGGTCTTCCCCCTTTCCTTTCTCCCCCTTTTTTTGTTGATGACGTCAGCAGTGACATTAGTAGTGACGTTAGCAGAGAGGTACAGCCGTCAGCAGCGGTGGTTGTTGGGGCCGCCGCTGCTGCTGGTGCTGCTGATGCTGCTACAACCACTGCTGCTGCTGCTGCTGCTCCTACTGTTGTTTGTTGCTGCTGCTGTTGTTGCTGCTGCTGCTGCTGCTACAACTGCTGCTGCTGCTGTTGCAGCTGCTGCTGGAGCTGCTGTTGTTGTTGTTGCTGATGTAGTTGTTCCTGCAGCTACTATTGTTTCGAGTTGCTTCGGCTGTTGTGGCTGCTGCAGCTCATTGCTGCTGCTGCATGCTACAGTAGCTACTGCGTGCTGTAGCAGCTGCTTGCTGCTATTGCGGGCTGCTGTAGCAAGTTGCGGGGGTGGGGGATTTCTTTGTTTCGTTTTTTGCTTCATTTTTTTTCCTTCTGTCACAGCAGGCAGCAGTCCACTGTCTACTTCGAGCAGCGGGCCGCTGCTCGCTTGGCAGCAGCAAGCTGTTGCTCGCTGGCAGCAGCGGGCTGCTGCTCATTGCTCGCTCGCTGCAAGCAACGAGCAGTAGCAGCCGCGGCTAGGAGCTGCCAGCTGCTGCTCGCTGCTGCTGTTGCTGCAGCTCGCTGTTGCTGCTGCTGCAGCTGGCTGCTGTTGCAGCTCACTACACTAGCTGCTGCAGCTCGCTGCTGCTGCTACACACTGGTGCAGCTGCGGCAATTACTTGCTGCTGCTGCTGGCTACTGGTGCGGGTTGCTGCTGCGCACTGCTATTGCTCCTGCTGCTGCTGTTGTGAGTTGCTGCTGCTGCGAGCTGCTGCTTCTGCCTGTTGCTGCTGCTACACACATCTGCTGCTGGCTGCTGTTGCGGCTACTCGTTGCTATCGCCTGCAGCTGCCGCTGGTGCCAATCACTGCACCTGGATGACGTTGCATCTTGCATCGTTGCCCGCAGATGTCGGACGCCGCCTGCCGCTCACCTCCTCGCGTCACGAGTGGGGGTCAGTGCTGCTGAAAAATTTCGGCAGCATTTCCCCTGGCCCAATGGCCGTGGGAAAAAATCTGACGCCGCCACCAGGCGGGTCAATGCTGCCGGAAAAAATCCGGCAGCATTTCCCCTGTACTGGCACGTATGGCGGTCCGCCGGCGTTATCTGGCACCTGTTCGCCAGTCTTCTGCTGCTGCTGCTACGCAATGGCTCCGATACCAAGCTCAAAAACCTAGGCAGCAGGTTGGGGCAGCAGTGTTTTTGATGCAACGTGCGGGCTTCCACGCTCGTTGCTTAAGTCAGCTGCCCCCTCAGTCTGCTGCTCTGAAGTCTAAGTCTGGAAGCTCTGGGTTTGTTACTCAGAAACGCGCGCGCCAGAGTTAGCGCCAGAAAGCAGCAGAAAACTGAAAGTAACTAGTGACGAATGAAGAATGAGCAACAATGGGAGACCCCTGAAAAGTTCTAGCCCCCCCCCACTAGTGTACACGTTGTTACTCAGCTAACCACCCAATCAGAAAACAGTGCTACACCTATTTTCTGGCATGCAGGGTTTTCTCGGCGAGCCCTGCCAGACGCCCGACAGCCCAAAACCCGGGCGTCGTCCGTTTTGCCTGAAAACTGGACCATACCATAATACCGGCGCTCCAAACGCAGTCGTGCGGTCAGAAACAGCTAGAAAAATAGTAGCAAGGAGTTATGGCTGCCCGAACCCAGGCAGTGCCTACGATGGTCCATGATGCCGACCAGGGCCATACAACATGCAACAAGGACCCTAGGCAGAGCATGACGATGCAGACGCGATGGGACGCGCTGGGTGCATGCAGACAACAACTACGCTGATAGTGACCGCCGGCAGCACAACCGCCAAGGAGGCCTACCAATGGAGCTGAGCACGTTGCGGGAGAGAGGAGGCTCCAGCAAACTGCGAGAAGACCTCAGAGTGCGTCAACTCCACCGGACGACACTCCATCAGCGTCGAGTCTCGCCGTCATTCATCTGCACGCCGATGTACACAAGCCGGGAGGACACAACAGAGCAAAAGGAGAGATGCGCAAAAACCAACAATAGTGATACTCAACGTTGATGTGCTTTGTGCGTGTGTGATGCACGCCGTCATTGTCGGCGATGGCCATGGCGCTCTCATTGTCACAATGCAGCGTGATGGATGCGACAGGTTGACGCAACTCGGACAACAAACGACGTAGCCACACACTCTCACATGCGCCTGAGCTAAGAGCCACATACTCAGCCTCGGCAGTGCTGCGTGCAATGCACCCTTGCTTGCCACTACGCCAGGACACAGCTGTGCCGCCAATCAGAAAGATCCAGCCTGTGCGACTCTTACCGTCCGGACTGCCGGCCCAGTCAATGTCGGTGTATCCCATCGCGACCATTGACGGCTGACGGCGGAACATGAGACCTTGCCGAGGAGTCGAGACAACATAGCGCAGTACTGAGATCGTAGCCTCGTAGTGGAGGTGACGCGACTCCTAAGAGAACTGTGCCAGGAGATTGACGGCGAACGCGATGTCTGGGCGCGTCGTCGTCGCCAGGAACATCAGTGACCCGATGACTCGTAGGTACGTGGTTACGTCAACTGGCTCCCACACGATTGTTGGGTCGGGACTCTTGAGCTTCACCTGGCCATCGGGTGACATGGGTGAGGATGCGCTCGGCACGAGTGGCAGGACCTCCGCAAAGCGAGTGGACAGAGTCTGCACATAGGCTGCCTGGTGGATGTGCAGGACGCCCTAGGACCGATCATGCCCGAGCTCCATGCTGAGGAAGACTCTGGCAGATCCGAGATCCTTCATCTCGTAGGCGGCGTGCAGCAAGTCCTTGATGCGCTGGATGGTAGCCGTGTCTGGCAACTCAATGAGGAGATCGTCAACGTAAACCAGAACAGCGACAATTGTCTGGCCTCGTAGAGTGACAAACAATGCGGGGTCAGTGGTGCTACACTGGAGTCCGCCCCGAAGGAGCGTGCTGCTGATTTCTTGGTTCCAGTACCAAGGCAACTGCTTCAGGCCACAGAGGGCCTTACGCAGTGCCGTCGTCGAAGCCTGGGGGCTGCACCATGTAGAGCTCTTCACCCTCCAGTGAGCCATGGAGGAACGCGTTTCTCACATCCATCAGATGTAGCTCCCACCCATGCTGGACGACCAGGCTGAAGAGCGCCCGGCTAGTGGAGAACCAGCAAACTGGGGCAAAGATCTGGTTGTATTTGACCCCAAGAATCTAGGCAAACCCCTTGGCTCTAAGGCGGGCCTTATACTTGTCCAAGGAACCGTCGGGCTTCCACTTGTGCCAGAAAACCCACTTGGCGCTGATGGCCTTCCGACCTGGAGGAAGGTCGACGAGGTCGTACACATGGTGCTGTCGGATAGCAGCGAGCTCATCGGCATAGGCAGCGTCCCAATGTGCGGCCTAAGGAGAGGCTCGTGCCTCGCGCAGGGTGGCTGGGTCCTCCGGGCGTGCTGTGGAATGGACTGAGAGAGAGTGTGCATCTCGAGCCCCCGGTGGGATGCGCGAGTGCAGCCACGACAGCGTGCCGATGCTCGTGATGGAGCATGGCGTAGCCCAGTGCAGAGCCCCAGTGATTGTCTGAAATGATGGCCGAGGTGGTCAAGCCGAGGGCCTTGGTGCCAGGGTCCCCACTCAGGACCGTGGGAGTGGAGGAGACATGTGGAGCCACGGGGGGTCGAGGCGCCACGGAGCGTGTTGCGACAGTCCGCATGCTCGTCGACGGTCTGGGTCGGATGCTGTCGCCTGGGCCACGTGTGTAGCGTGGCAGGGCAGGAGATGGCAATGAGTCCGGCGGGCCAATGGAGGCGGACGGGGTTGCTGGCCTGGAGGGGCAAGCGGATGCAACTGGGGCAGCTGGCCCGGATGGGCTGGCGGATGCGACAGGGGCTGCTGGCCCGGAGGGACTGGCGGGCACGTCTGGGATTGCCGAATCGGAGGGGCCTACGGACACGACTGGGGCTGCCGGTCCGGAGGGACCAGCGGACGTGACTGGGGCTGCTAGCCCGGAGGGAGTGCCGGGCGCGTCTGGGACTACCGGACCGGAAGGGCTTGCAGACACGACAGGGGCTGCCGACCCGGAGGGACCAGCGGACACGCCAGGGGCTGCCGGCTCGAAGAGACCAGCGGACATGACTGGGGCCGTGGGATCGGAGGGGCCGGCTGACGCGACGGGGGCTGCCGGCTCAGAGGGACCAGCGGACGCGACTGGGGCTGTTAGCCCGGAGGGACCAACAGACGCGACTGGGACTGCCGGCTCAGAGGGACTGGGGGATATGTCACCCGGAAGCGACAAGACGGAGGACGGACTCACTCCTCCAACCGACAGGATAGACACAGACAAGTCGGAGCGAATGAGGTCGCGAGGAAACAGGTCTTCAAAGAAGAGTGCATATCGAGACTCGACGATGCACTGCCGGGAGGGATCCCAGAAGCGCGAGGCCTTGGACTGACGAGAGACACCGAGGAAGGTGTAGGGACGTCCGCGGGGGGTGAGCTTGCCGCCCTGTTGCGGGGCAGGCAGCCACACAACGGCCACGCAGCCCCAGATGTGAGCCAGGCGGAGGTCAACGCGCCGACCGCACCAATGCTCGTAAGGCGTGGACTGGTGGGGGAGGGGACCGTGCTGAAACCGGTTCTAGACCCAGGTCATGTAGGCCATGGCTTCAACGTAGAAGCCATCGAAGAGGCCGGACTCGACCCACATGGTGCGGACGACGTCGGCCATGGTACGGTTCCACCGTTCGGAAACACCATTCTGTGCAGGCTTGTAGGGCGCGGATGTCTCATGGTGGATGCCGCGTGAGGTGAGAAAGGTCGTGACCTCGCCCATGTTCTCACCACCACGATGGGAGCGAAAGCGGCGAAGAGGGCAGCCACACTCACGCTTCGCAAGGACAAGCCAGTCCTGGATGGTGCGGGCGACATCGCTCTTCTGCCGAAGTCAGAAGACCCATACGTAGCGAAAGTAGTCGTCAGTGAGGGCGAGGACATAGCGGCCGTGCTCGCCGACGGGCTCGGTGGGGAGAGGGCCCATGACGTCTGAATGGACAAGGTCAAGAGGGGCGGACGCACAGGAGGAAGACAGAGGATACGTGGACCGGTGCATCTTCCCCTGAACGCAATCAATGCACTCAGTGGGGCACGGGAGGGGGAAAGTCTACAGGACAAGGCCCATGGCCGGCTGGGTGCGTAGCATGCTGTCTACGGCGGCAGAGTGGACGTGGCAAAGGCGGTGGTACAAGAGGTGAGTGTGCGAAGTGGAAAGCGTGCTGGTGACAAACACATGGCCTGTGGCGGCCGACACGGAGGAGATGGAAGGGGAGAAGGAGAGACGGGGGACATGCCACAGGTTGCCACGAGCGGTGGCATGAAGGACTACGAGACCAGACGGACGCAATGGCACAGTTCCAACACCACGCGAATGTACAACGTCCATGCTTATGCGGTCAAGTGCAGTGACGGACAGGAGGCTGAGCTCGAGACCAGGGACGAAGAGGACGTCGGTCAGAAAGACATCATCAGCAGGACCACGGAAACAAACAACGCCAATACCATGGGCATACAACACCTGTCTGAAGCCCGTCCAGACACCGGAGACATCGCCTACAGGACTGAGTATAATGAAGGCCTCCCGAGAGGCCCTCATGTGATGCGTTGTCCTGGAGTCGATGATCCAGGTCTCAGCGGGGTCCTGGACCGGGGTCGCCAGATCGCTAACGGTCACATGGCAGCAAGCAAGGGATGTAGACGTGGTGGAAGGAGGCGCGAACCGAGACTGCAAATCGTCAAGCCATGCAATGTCGTCACACGAAGGAGTAAAGGAGACCACGGGAGATAATGCGACAGTCGAGGAAATGGGACACGACCGCAGATCAGTCTCAATCATGTAAGGCGGGGCAGGAGATCAGGAGGTGTTGCAACTGGCACTTCCCTAGGGAGGAGGGCGCGTCAGGCCGAGCTGGAGCGCAATGAATTACTCCTCCTGACGCTCACAGGAGGACCGCCTGGGAGTGTAGACCGAGTGCGGAGTGACGGCACCGGAGCCCGGGTAAGGGAGGGACAGTGCCGGCAACGGGAACGGAGGCGCCAAAGGCTGTGGGTAGTACTGCTGCGGCGCGGGTGTCTGCGGGACTGGCGGAGCTGTCGGAGGGGCGGAGCTGCTCGACGAGGTCGAAGTGTGAGGGCCAGCAGCAACGACGGGGGCAGAGGCGAGACGGCGCTCACGCTGTCGATGCATAGAGGCGATGATGCGCGTCTCATCCGTCATAAGAGGGCACGTGTACCACCCGTGCCCGGGCTGGCCACAGTTGTGGCAGACCGAGCCACCACCGCTGGACCCGGTCCACGGTCACTGCTCGTGCTCTTGCGGCGGACCCTTGCCTTTCTTTTTCCGGCTCTTCTTCTTCTTCCCCAAACAAGATGAGGTAGCTGCGGCGGGGGAGGCGACAGCCACGGAGGCAACGGCAGGAGAGGCGACGGCAGGGGATGCAAGAGCCTCCATGCAATGGAGCTCGGACTCCTGGCGAGCTTCCTCAATGCGAAGGAAGAGCTCGTATGCCCAGGGCATGAGGGTGCCCTGGGCCACCATGGTGGAGGGGACGTCCTGTGGGTAGTGCACGAAGACGTCCGCGTACGCGTTGGTGGCGCCGCGCTTGATGGTGAGGAGCGAGGATAGAGAAGGTGGAGCAGATTTGCCGAGACGATGAAGGATGTCCTCCGCCCGTTGTCAGTAGGCAGTGACCATCTCGGTCTCCCCCATGTGTAGGGAGTTGAACTCCCGGAGGAGACGGCTGATCTCAGTGTCGCTGGACAGGTAATGGGGCCTGGTGAGGACGTGCCATCCGGCTGCAGGGTCTGGGATGTCGCCAGAGGTGATGTCGCCGAGGAAAGGCTCTAGGGCCAGGCGGGAAGCTGGAGGGGCGACTGGGACGAGGGCACGGACGGCACGACCAGCGACATACAGCTAGTCGGCCCGGGTGGAGTCGTAAGGGAGGGTGTAGTATGCCCAAAGGCCCTCACCTTGCGCCCAGATCCGAAAGCTAAGCTCCCAGCTCCGGAACTGCTCGCCGGCCTCAAGCGACGACGGCGGCGTCTAAAAGTCCTGCCTGTGGCCGGCGCCCAAAGTGGGGCCAAGGATGAAGGTCATTGTCTGCCGCTGGCGCTGAGTCTGCCGCTTTGCCAGGTAGTACGTGGTAGCAGACACAGCTGGGCTGGCGTGCCCTGGAGGGATGAACGACGACGGTGCACTGGTGGTAGTCTGGGAGGCTACTGGCTGTAGCGCAGCAAGCTGCTGCGTCAAGGCAGCGAGCTGTTGCTGAAGAGCGACGAGGGCATCAGGGTTGCCGCCAACGACACCAGTGGGCTGCTGCTGCTATTGCTACTGCTACTGCTGTTGCTACTGATGCTGCTACTGCTGCTGTTACTGCTGGTGCTACTGCTGCTACTGATGCTATTGCTACTGCTACTGCTGCTGCTGCTGCAGTCGCTACAAGAAAGGGGGGTAGGGGTCCCCCCAACAGAGGAGGACCCCTCCTCACCGGGGCTACCAGCCATGATTTGGTGTCCCTTGGCTTTTTTCCGTTGTCTTTGAGTTGTTGATATCAACAGTTGCTTCGGGCGGTGGAATCCTACCCACCCCTTTGATTTTCTTCCCCCTTCCCTTTCTCCCCTCCTTTTCTTGTTGATGATGTCAGCAGTGACGTGAGCAGCGGGGTGCTGACGTCAGCATCAGCGATTGTTGGGGCCGCCGCTGCAGCCGTTGCAACTGCTGCTACTACTGCTGCTGCTGGAGTTGTTGACGCTACTACCACTACGGCTGCTGCTACTACTGATGCAGGTGCTGTTGCCGCTGCTACTGCTGCTGCTGCTACTACATTGGCTATAGCTGCTGCTGTTGCTGCTGCGGCTACGGCTGTTGTTGCTCCTGCTGTTGCTACGGGTGCAGTTGCAGCTGTAACTGCTGCTGTTGCGAGCTGTTGCGGCTGTTGTGGCTGCTGCAGCTCGTTGCTGCTGCTACACGCTATTGTAGTTGCTACGTGATGCAGCTGCTGCTTGTTGCTGTTGTGTGCTGCTGTTGCGGGCTGCTGTTGCGGGGTGCTGCTGCGGGCTGCGGGATGGGGGGATTTTTTTTCTCCTTCTCTTCGTTTTTTTTTCTGTTTTTCCTCTCACAACGGGCAGCAGCCCGCTGTTTGCTGCAAGCAACGGGCTGCTGCTTACTGGCAGCAAGGAGTCGCTGCTCGCTGGTAGCAGCGGACTGCTGCTCGCAACTCACTCGCTACGAGATACGAGTAGCAGCAGCCGCGGCTAGGTGCTGCCAGCAGCTGCTCGCTGGTACTGCTGCTTCAGCTGGCTGCTGCTGCGGCTCACTGCTGCGGCTGCTGTAGCTCGCTCCTGCTGCTGCACACTGCTGTAGCTGCTGCGTGCTGCGGTTGCTGCTCGCTGCTGCTGCGGGCTACTGTTGCGCGGTGCTGCTACTGCTGTTGCTCCGAGCTGCTGTTGCGGGCTGCTGCTGCTGCGAGCTGCTGCTTCTACCTGCTGCTGCTGCTGCACGCAGCTGCTGCTGGCTGCTGCTGCCACTGCTTGTTGTCGTTGCTTGCGGCTGCCGCTGCTGTAGGTTGCTGCTGCTACGTGCTGGTGCCAGTCACTGCACTTGGGTGACGTTGTAGCATGCGTCGTCGCCCGTAGGTGCCGGACGCCGCCTGCCGCTCACCTCCTCGCCTCACGCGTGGGTGTCAGTGCTGCCAAAAATTTTCGGCAGCATTTCCCCTGGCCCAGTGGCCGTGGGAAAAAATCTGACGCCGCCACCAGGAGGGTCAATGCTGCCGGAGAAAATCCGGCAGCATTTCCCCTGCACTGGCGCGTATGGGGGTCCGCCGGCATTGTCTGGCACCTGTTCGCCAGTCTTCTGCTGCTGCTGCTACGCTCTGGCTCTGATACCAAGCTGGAAAACCTAGGCAGCAGGTTGGGGCAGTAGCATTGTTAATGCAGCGTGCGGGCTTCGACGCTTGTTGCTTAAGTCAGTTGCCCCCTTAGTCTGCTGCTCTAGAGTCTAAGTCTGGAAGCTCTGGGTTTGTAACTCAGAAATGCGCGCGCCAGGATTAGCGCCAGAAAGCAACTGAAAACTGAAAGTGACTGATTAGGAATGAAGAATGAGCAACAATGGGAGACACCTCCAAGTTGTAGCTCCCCCCCACTAGTGTAGAACTTGTTACTCAGCTAACCAGCCAATCAGAAAATAGTGCTAGACCTATTTTCTGGCAGGCAGGGTTGTCTCGGTGAGCCCTGCCAGACGCCCGACAGCCCAAAACCTGGGCGTCTTCCGTTTTGCCTGAAAACTAGACCATACCATAATACCAACGCTGCAAACGCAGTCATGCGGTCAGAATCAGCTAGAAAAATAGCAACAAAGAGTTATGGCTGCCCAAACCTGGGCAGTGCCTACGACAGTCTGCGACGCCAAGCCGGGCCACACAGCAGGTGACACGGGTCCTAGGCATAGCATGACGATGCAGATGCAATGCCACATCCAGAAATAGAGCTGAGTGCATGGAAACAGCATCTGCAGTGGCAGTGACCGCCGGCGGCTCGACCGCCGCGGAGGCCTGCCGATGGAGCTGAGCACATCGCCGTAGGGAGGAGGCTTCAGCGAACGGTGCGTGGGCCTCAGCACGCGTCAGCTCCACCGCACAACACTCGAGCAGCGTCGAGTCTCGCCGTCAATCATTTGCACGCCGATGTACACAAACCGGGAGGACACAACAAAGTACAATGAGAGATGCGCGAAAGCCAACAGACATGAGCCTCCGGAAGGACAAGAGCTTGGAGTGCTGGGGGGAAGGGGGGGGG
>SZWC01019295.1:0-13092 GCA_023375785.1 Penium margaritaceum | reverse complement strand
TCATTTGCACGCCGATGTACACAAACCGGGAGGACACAACAAAGTACAATGAGAGATGCGCGAAAGCCAACAGACATGAGCCTCCGGAAGGACAAGAGCTTGGAGTGCTGGGGGGAAGGGGGGGGGTGGTTGGTGAAGATGGGGCATAGGGTTGACAGCCAGTTCAGGGCTGGGATGGGACGGACAGCGACTGTAGAGGGATGTTGTTGGACTGGGGATCGTTGGCAGTTGCACAGCAGTGGCTGGATAGTGGACTAGAAGGGCCGGAAGGAGCCACCTTTGAGCGAGAGGAATGGCTGTAGACGCTACTGGTACGGCCACCGGTGGAGCACAAGTGTTCCAAACAAGGGGCGAGAAGGACCAAGACAGATGGATGAGGCTCCAGGGGGGTGATTGGAGAGGAGGGAAGGGTGACTAACAGGGTGGTGAAGGCAGAGGCAAGAAGTAGCAGAAGATGATAGATGAAAGGGTCGAGGATGAGAGTGGCGGCCACTGTTGGGAGCAGCTGTGGCAATGAGCAGGGAGGTTGGAGTGTCGGAGGCTGTATGGGGAAGATGTCCTGCCTCCTCTTGTCTACTCCCCTGTTCCGGCAGGTGTGTTGAATACAATCCGGCCAGGGATAGCAGTGCCCCTAGTGCAATGTACCTCCCATCCAATGGATATGGTAGGTCCTCGTCTCCTAGAGGTGATGTTTAGCCTTGTATTCCGGATGTTATCCCAGCACAGGCAAGGTTTGCATGCTGACTGGGTGAGATTGCTTGCCACCCAGTTCCTATGGGGGGATTGGGAGGAGCTGTGGAGGGAGGATGTTGCACACATTTGCCCATCAGGAAACCCACCACCACCACGCCACCTGCACCATAGAGAGGAGGAGGCAAGGGAGTAGCCACTGCAGAGGGCGGTGACCAAAGTTCCACCAGGGGAACAAGTCCAAGGCATGCAACCTATGCTAATGTCAAATTTTAACTGGGTGCACCTGGTCGACGGTCGGCTGGTCGCGACCACGTTGCCCGTCAACGTCACGACCAGGAGGCGCTCCTGGCAGTTGGGAAAAAGCAAGTCATGGTCAGGAAGGGGGGGAGAGAACTTCACCAGACCACCTCCCCTGGATGGCATCTCCTTGACGTTGTCAGGAAGACAACCTAACAGCTTCCTAACAGCATCTCTTGCTGCCGTCACCACTGAATGGAAACATTCCCCCCTCCAGTCAGTTCATGCAAATTGACGGGAGGTAGGGAAGTGCTGGCGCTTTGCGTTTGCGTGCAGCTCAGAATGAGTATGAGCAAAGATCCGCTCACAGTGGATATCATTGATGCGCAGGTCACTACACGTCAATCGACACAAGAGGCACTATCCTAAACCCTGTTTTTCCCATAGACTAGGCAGAGAGGGCAAACATTTCACCAAAACAAGTTATCACAAAGGACCTCAGACCAAGACAGACATATCTCTTTAGCTTTTTTCCTTTCCAGTGATTGTTTGCAATTTGTATGCTTTTCATGCATGCATGCAACACCCATGGTTAATGGTATGCAAGTGCAAAGCTGAATATTGATTGGAGAATCTTTTGTGTTTGTTGACCTTCAACCTTTGACCTCTTGGCCCTGCTAATCTCCACTGACCTGCAACCTCGACCTTCGACAATCCACTGGTGAGGTTAACATAGCATGAAACACCTCGGACAGTTCCTCGTTGGCACCGCCATGACCTGAGGTGATGGCGCAAGTCCAGGCAAAGCACCTAACTACAGAGCGACCAACACAAGTGTAGATGGCTGTGGTTGCCGGCGTGAGCAAGCAAGCAAGCAAGAGCACAAAAGTAGCGACACCATGGATCGGGGCAAGCTCACGTAGCGTAGAAGTAAAACTGAGACGACAAAAGGCGAGTAAGGAGTGGACGAAGTGTTAGGCGCCGGTTGACCAGGCCACCCAGGCGAGGCTCTCGACGTGGGGCCCGGATGCCACCCAGGGATCGAACCCGGCCCTGGAGCGAGCAAGCTCCAGGCGGTTTCTCACACGCCGGCATAAACCGGATGTGTGGTCCCGAGGGATCAGCAACCCGGCTCACTAAGCTAGAAGCATGCAAATGTATAAGAAGCCAACCACATCACGAGTGTATGTGGTGCATACACTCCTACAAATGTGTGTCCCATTCTGGAATGTAGTAGTATGAAACACCACTACGGCAAAGCTCTCGGGGTTGGTGTTGGTGCTGTGTCTACCACTTGACAACTTGATGGTGTCGCCATCACTCTGAGCTCCATGTTGCGTCACAGCTTTGTACCAGAGAGCTTTAGTCCAGATTAATCACCTGCAGTGACGGTGTGTGTGTGTTTGCATAGAGTCAGGAGGTCACTTGCGTGTGTCACAACCATAACCAACACTCCCCCATGACCCACAGACTAACAGTCCACACACACATAAGACGAGGAGCACGTCACAAGACAACAAGATGAACAGAATTCCTCAACCAGGGGCATCACGAGAGCGCAGCAGTCCAACAGCATGCACATCTGCCTTGAACATGCCACTGCTAAGAGCTTTGGTAAGAAAGTCTGCACGCTGCTGACAAGTATCGACCCAGACAATCTGAAGTTCTCCAGCAGCAATGCGCTCACGCACAAATTGATGCTCAATGTTGATGTGTTTTGTACAAGAATGATGCATGCCATCGTGCTCGGCGATTGCCTTTACACTTTGGTTGTCACAGCGTAAAGGGATGCAACGGATGGGGACACGCAACTGTTGCAGCAAGCGGGACAACCACACACTCTCACACGTACCTGCATCAAGTGCCACGTACTTCACCTCACTGGAGCTTCGGGCAACACAACCCTGTTTTCCACACTTCTAGGAGACAGCAGTCCCACCGACAAGAAAGATGTAACAGGTACGGCTACGAGCGTCTGTGTCGTGTGCCCAGTCACTATCCGTCTACCACCATAGAGGGCTGAGCACAGTAGCACAGTCCTACGCGTGCAGTAGACAGTGCGTAGTGGACAACATGTAGTGCAGCCTCGAGGTATGTTTGGTGAGGCTGTTGGGAGAACCGGGCCAGGAAGTTGACCAAGAAGGCCACGTCTGCCCGAGTGATGGTAGTGAGGTACATGAGGGAGCCGACCACACTGAGATAGTTGGTGACATCGATAGTCTCCCCCAGCTCTACTGAGTCAAGTGACTTCAGCAGGCGCTGTCCTGCTGGAGTCATTGGTGTGGATGCAGTGGGGACGTCAGCAAGCAGGGAGGCAATGCGCTCCCCCAGTGTGCGGATGTATGCAGCCTGGTGTATGTGCAGGGTGCGACGCTGGCGGTCACACTCAAGCTCCATCCCAAGAAACACCCACGTAGGACCTAGGTCCTTCATCATGTATGTGGACTGCAGTAGGTTCTTCACTGACAAGACTGCTGCGGGACTGGGGGATGCAACGAGCAAGTCATCGACATAGACAAGGATGGCCACAAATGGCTCTGAGGGGACACTCAAGAAGAGTGCTGGATCAACCGTGCTGCGACGGTAATCTCCCCGATCAAGAGTGGAGAAGATCTCCATGTTCTAACAACGCGGTGACTGCTTGAGCCCATACAGGGCCTTGCGCAGTCGCTAGACCTTGTTTGTACCATTGGTAAACCCGGTGGCTGGACCATGTACATTTCCTCGTCGAGCCTTCCATGTAGGAAGGCGTTGTTGACGTCCATCTGTTCAAGTTCCCAGTCGTGCTGGGCAACAAGGCTCAACAACGCTCAGGCAGTGGTGTACCGTCCAACCGGTGCGAAGGTATCATCAAAGTCAATCCCAGGGATCTGGGAAAAACCCTTAGCCGTGAGACGAGCCTTGTACCAGTCAACTCTCCCATCGGGCTTCAACTTACGCCGAAGTACCCACCGAGCACAGACTACCTCGCGGCCTACAGAGAGGTCCACGAGCTCAAAGACGCCATGCTCCTGGAGGGCTGTCAGCTCCTCCTGCATGGCCTTCTCCCAAAGGTCAGCATCAGCTGCCTCACGAGCCTGCTAGACTGTGGTAGGCTCGGGAGGGACAGTGGGAAGGCCAGAGGCCGCAAAACATGCGGCAAAATAACTGGTAACAGAGAAATCAAGAGCACTGTGGAACTCATGGGTTACGAGGGCGTAGCCGATTGCTGAGTTGGGATGAACGACACTCATAAACAGGCCAAGTGCATCAAGGCCAGTGGGACAATCTGAGGGCCTAGCATTGGAGGACGACGCACTGGAGTGCGTGACCCGCTGTGAGGGCTGAGACACTTTGGACGGACCAATGGAAACAGACTCAGTAGGCACCACGGAGGAGCGTGAGCGCCGTTGAGAGGACTGAGAGGACTAAGAGGGCTAAAGAGCACGCAGTCTCTCCCCACGTGTGTAGGGCTCAGGGCCAGGAGGAGGAACCTGAGGTGCTGCACCTCCGGTGGTGTCGACCACCGGAGGTGACTGTTGTACAGACTCAGGGGATTAGGTGTGAGCGGAATGCACGGGGGACTGTGTGTGAGTGGATGCCGAGTCTCAGGACCCAGGACTACCAGAGGGTGGCTGGGACGACACGGAATCTGAGGAAGGCTGTGAGGCATCCGACTTAGATGATGTATGGGAGGACGAGGACTCCGAGGAGGAGGAGTCCTCGTCCTCACTGTCCATGTGAGCAGGCGGGATGGCAGGGGACGCTGTGTGAGCAGGAGAAGATGACGCTCGGAGATCGGAAGCTAGACCAGACACACCCCCCCCAAGCTGACAAAGCGAGGAGAGAGAGGAGGGAGGAGAGACATGGGACAGGTCACAAGGAAAGAAATCCTTGAAGAATAGAGCGTCACGAGAATCAATGACACGAGAGCGGTCAGAGTCCCATAAACGCCATGCCTTGGACATCGCAGAGACACCAAGGAAGGTGCAAAGACAGGCGCGAGGGCTGAGCTTGCCATCGCAAAAGTCCTGGGGCAACTAGACTGCAGCGACGCAACCCCAGACACAGGCGAGACGGAGGTCGGCATGACGACCGTACCAGCGCTGAAATGGAGTGACATGATGGGGAACACGGTTCCACACCCAGGTCATGTAAGACATGGCTCCAAAAGAAAAGACGTGGGAAAGAAAGGACTCACTGCGAAGGGTACAGATACCTTCAGCAAGGATACGGTTCTAGCGTTCAGATACGCCGTTTTGTTGGGATGTGTAGGGAGCGGAAGGTTCCATACAAACCCCGTGAGAGGTCAAGAAGCAGGCCGTGGGACCCATTAACTCTCCACCACGGTCACAGCGAAAAACCTTCACTTGACGACCACAAGTCAGCTCGGCCTGGGGTAGCCAGGACTCTAGAGTGGGACAGACATCACTCTTTTGGTGAAGTGCAAAGACCCAACGCATGCAAGAAAAATCATCCGTGAGGTAGATGACATAGCAGCCAACCCCCCCGAGAGCATCATGGACGAGGGGTCCCATGACGTCTGCGTGAAAGAGGTCAAGGGGATGGGAAGTGCGGGACTCAGACATGGAAAATGATGACTGATGCATTTTGCCCTATGCACAGTTAAGACAGTCAGTGGGACAAGGGACAGAGAAGGTGTCGGTGTCGACCATGAGCGGGCTTGTCCCGGAGCAAACTGTTAACAACAGCAGTGTGAATGTGGTAGAGACGGCGGTGGAGCAGCTGTGTGTGTGTCGGGGAGAGAGAGCGCGCAACATGGTCAAGTGCAGTGGAAGCGGGATGAGGTGCAAAGGAGGGCATGCACTACAAGCGATCACAGCGCGTGCCACGCATTAGGACATGGCCAGTGGTGCGGTACAACACAGAGGCAATGCCGCAGTTGGAAGAGAAGTCCATGCCCTGGTCGTCAAGAGTCATGATAGAGAGCAGACTGTGCTCAAGAGCAGGCACGTAGAAAACATCAGGCAGAAAGAGCTCCCCCCCAAGGCCAACAAAGTGGACAACCGCAATACCCTGGACTGGCAAGAGTTGGCCAGATCTGGTGCGAAAAAAACGCACAGAGCCGACAGGACCCAGAGAAACAAACCAGGAACGTCAAGAGGTCATGTGGTGGGTGGCTCCAGAGTCAAGAATCCAAAATCCACCCGACGCACGTACGGATGCAGGGTCGCAACTCACAATGGCAATGGCAAAGGGAGGAGGAAGTCGCTGGCCACAGGCAGCAAGGCAACAAGGCAAGCTACAAGATTGCCACTGTTCAATCCATGGTACATCAACTGGGGAGCAACTCTGAACATGACCGGACAACGGACCACGAAGTGACGCATCAACAGCACACGCAAGTGCGCCCACAACCGAACGCACACTCTCACCTCCTTGATCACGAAGGTGTCTCTGGTGGACAACATGAGAGAGGGCAGAGTCCAGCTGGCGCTCGTTGTCAGACGTACCAGAGATGATGATGCCAGGGTATGGGTGCTGGGTAGTGTACGTGGAGGATGTCCACGGTGGTGGAGAGTAGAACCGGGAGGGTGGCCCAAAGTAGACAGGGCCGCCAAACCCGGGAGACCAACCCCAGGGAGAGGGCGGTGGCGGTGACGTCATGGCGGTGCTGTAGGATGAAGCTGTTGGGTAGGAAGGGGAGGGGCGATTGGAAGGAGCAGTGGAGGTGGATGGACGGGAGGAGCCACCGCCAGTCCCTGAAAAATGTGCCCACTGCGCGTGCATGGCTGACGCAAGACGAGCATCATCAGGAGGTGCTGGGCACTTGGGCGCCGTGTGGCCTACTGCACCACAGTTCCATTATGTGACAGCACCGGAGGAAGAAGAGGAGGATGAGGCACCGTCAGAGCCGCGACCTTTGCCGCCCCGCCCATGTCCATTGCTACCAAAGGCACTCCCCCGCCCTTTGCCTTACCACGGCCCGCACCCTTGCCACCCCCTTGGGAAGCAAGAGAGGTGGCTGTCGTGGTGGAGGTGGTGGTGGAATATGAGGCAGAAGTTAAGGATGATGAAGAAGGGGGTGCGGCGGTAACTACTGCATCTGCGGCATGATGGATGCGTTTGTTCTGCAACGAGCTCCACCAGTCGGTCAGAAGCTGGAAGGTGAACTCTCAGAGGGCGCCAATCCCAGGCGGTGCATCCGCGGGGACATGGATGGCGGCCAGGCGTTCAAGCTCAGTGGCCTTCACTTCTCGGAAGATGTCGCTGAGTTCTGGGATGAGGCCGTTGACGATAGAGAAGACAGCAGGGAGCTGTCCAGGAGCGGCCTTGCCAAGGTCACGCAGCAACCGCAGACTCTGAGCCCAATAGGCATCAGCAGTCTCATCAGCACACATGGAGAGCGTGTTGAACTGGATAGTGAGAACGCTTTGGGCTGCATGCCCAGTCACTATCGTGCACCGTTTAATGAACGGGTATGCACCAACAGGGTCAGCAGTGGTGTGACATGCAGTGTTAACATTATAGGACTTGATCTCATCAGTGAGATCGTTGGGTCCAGCACAAATGAGAGCACGTACAGCACGCGCAAACTCAGACTCAACAGGCACAAAAGGAGGGTTAGCAGAGGGATTGGGCTCATGGTAGTATACCCAGAGCTACTCCCCCTACGCCCAAGCACTGAAACGGACTTTGCAAGAATGGAAGGTAAGACTGGATGTGAAATTTGGTGGATTAGAGTCAAATTCAGGTTTGCGCTGTGTTGGTGGTGCAAGTGCTTTGGGTGCGGCTACGCCAGCGATGACGGGGACTACGAGAGGATCAGAGGAGGATGAGCCAGAGGTGGCAGAAGCGGAAGCAGGTGAAGTGGAGAATGCAGCAGCCATACCGGCGGCAGTGCCTGCAGAGGATGTGGTGTGCAATGTAGGCTGGAGACGACTCATGACCAGATCAGCAATGTGGTCTACAAAGGTCTCCTGATCAGCTTGCTCAGCACACAGTTTTTCCTCGGCAGCTCGCTAAGCTGTGAGCGTAGCCTGCAGAGCAGTGCGCTCGCGCTACAGTTCAGCCTGCAAGGCAGCGTATTGGTCATCGCAACTGGCATGATGCCTGTGGCGTGATTCTGCCAAGAAAAATTTGGCAGAGTTTCCCTTGCCACAGTGGGCGCGGGAAATGGGAATGAGTACGTCGGGAGTGTGCTGCAAGGCAACAACCTCGATGCACAAACACGCCAACGCAAAAGAGGAAGAGAGGAAGAGAAAGACCAAGCTCACCAAGCACAGCGGCGCAGAGAGAATAATGGTGGGAGGGCAGCGGCAGCTGAGGAGGCTACAGCTGTAACAGTAGCTGACGCGGAAACGATGAGACAGGCTATTCCTGTTTATGCTGCAGCTGACAGGTTGGAGATGGCAGCAGTAGCCTAGATCAGTAGCTGGATGTGACGAGTCGCCGATGAGGAAGAAGAGGGCAACGCTGAAGACTGAGTGGTAGAGGTATGAATGGAGTCGACGGCACGGGAGAGAGTCGTTGCTGCTATAGCTGCTGATATTGCAACTGCGTCTGATGTGGTAGCAATCTGCGTAGTGACATTGACAACAGCAGCTGGCAGAGGACCCTGATCGACTGTTGCTGCTGTGTATACCTCAATGGCTCTGCCGGAAGCAGTGCCGGCTGGTGCACGTGCAGCACGTGCAGTGGCAGCAAAGGTGGAGGCAACAGTTGTACTAGACACAAGGGCAACCTGCAGAGCAGTCAGGACATCAGGGGAAGAAGAAGAGGCCGATTCTGCTGCTGAGGCGGCTGGGGATGCAAGCCGGCGTGAAGCTGAAGCTCCAGGTGCTTCTGTTGCAGCAAGTGGTGCTCCTCCACGAGTGGCAGCACGACGACGCTGTTGATGCGTTCTATGGGCAACGGATGGGCTTACTGGTGATTGAAGAGGTCGGTGGTCACGCGATGGTACCGTGGCCGCTTCTCTGTTTCTACTGTTTCTAGTCTTAGTCGAGTCGCGAGTAGTGCTCACTATAGATAGTTGTCAGCTTAGGAAAATCCTTGCTTCGTCTGTATTTCATCATTTCAGCAATGCAGCATACTGTTGGATTCAGCAAGAGACGAGCCGTGTACCTGTGCTGTGTATGAGATCTCTTGACAAGTGTGTAAGACATACAACTCAGTTGAAGTGTGCGACAGTTGCCTGCCATGTGTACCACATAGTGTGTACAAGTCCAATGTAGAGTGTTTACATGAGACACCTGAGATTCTAAGAGGCCTACATTTCTAACAGTGAATGCTGTCCTCATGCAACAAGGAATGTACATAGTGATACTCAACATTGATGTGCCTTGTGCGTGCATGGTGGACACCATCATTGTCGCCAATCGCAGCAGCACTCTTGTTGTGACAATGCAAGGAGATGGACAACACAGGCTGACGCAAATCACCCAACAAGCAACGCAGCCACACACTCTCACATGCATGAGCGCCAAAAGCTGCATACTCTACCTCTGTTGTGCTGCGTGCGACACACCCTTGCTTCCCGCTACGCCATGACACTGCCGTGCTTCCAATGAGAAAAATCCAACGAGTGCAGCTCTTCCCATGTGGGCTTCACGCCCAGTCGCTATTAGTGTAGCCTACGGCCATCACGGACGGTTAACGACGGAATGTGAGGCCTCGGCGTGGGGTGGAGACCACGCACTGTAATACGCGAACAATTGCATTAAGGTGCAGCTGGTGTGGGGCCTATGAGAACTGGGCGAGGACATTCACTGCAAAGGCGATGTTGGCCTGTGTGGTGGTGGCAAGAAACATGAGTGACCCAATGACGCAGAGGAACGCCGTGATGTCCACCGCATCACCCAAGGCGCTGGCGTCAGTAGCCTTCAGCTTCGCCTGCCCTTCTGGAGTCATCGGGGTGGAGGCGCTGGGGACAGTGGTCAGGAGATTGGCAAAGCAGTCAGCGAGCGTCTGAACGTAGGCTGCCTGATGTACCTGCATGATTCTGTGTGCCAGATTGTGCACAATCTCCATGCCAAGAAACACCTGCGCTGGCCCGAGATCCTTCATCTTGTAGATCACCTTCAGCAGCTCATTCACCTGCTTGTCAGTGGCAAGGTCGGGAGACGTGATGAGTAGGTCATCCACGTAGACAAGGATGGTAGCAAAGAGAGTCCCAGGAGGAGTGATGCACAGTGTCGAATCTGTAGTGCTGAAGAGAAATCTGCCCTTCAGAAGGGTACGGTTGATCTCCATGTTCCAGCACCGAGGAGACTTCTTGAGGCCATGCAGGGCTTTCAGCAGCCGCCAGACTCGGCCTGCCCCATCCTCAAAGCCAGGGGGCTGGATCATGTAGAGCTCCTGACCATCGAGAGCACCGTGAAGAAAGGCGTTGCTCACGTCCATCTGGTGGAGCTCCCAACCATGTTGTGCGACTAGGTCGAAGAGCATCCGGCTGGTGGTGAAACAGCCAACCGGGGCAAATACCTGGTCGTAGTCAACTCCAGCAACCTGGGAGAAGCCCTTGGCGGTGAGCTGGGCCTTGTACTTGTCCAGAGTGCCATCTGGCTTCCACTTTCGGTGAAACACCCACTTCGCCCCTATGGCCTTTCGGCCAGGGAGAAGCTCCACGAGCTCGTACATTGTGTGCTTGTTGATGGCGGCGAGTTCTTCCAAATCTGCAGCCTCCCATTGGTCTCCATCGAGAGCAGCACGGGCCTATCTTAGGCTTTGTGGGTCGAGTGCCAATGGGGACGACCGTGCCGTCAACACACGGGCGGCGCAAAGTCCTGTAAGAGCCCGGGCCAGAGTGGCGGAGATCGCACGGCGATGCTCCTGGGAGATGAGAGTGTAGCCCAGGGCCGAGCCTAGGTGAGTGTCCTTGGCAACGAGGCCAAGGGCCATGAGGCCAAGGACCTTGATGCCAGGCTCACCGCTTAGGACAGTGTGAGGAGAGGAAGGTGTGTCAACGGGTGTGCTATAGGCTTGACGGGGGGCCATGGTGCGAGGACCCGGGGACGGTGCCGGCTTACGGGGCCTTAGAATGCTACCAGGATCGCGGGTGTATACCTTGTGTGCCGGGGTGCCAGTGACGGCAGAGGGAGCCCGGCAGGGACGAGGTGGCAAGGCGGGTATAGGCGACGGGTCCGATGTCGGGGAACCGCTAGACACATGTGGAGTACGTTGTGAATTGTGCTCGTGACAGCCTCCTCGTCCACATCCACCTCGATGTGAACATCACCTGTTTTGCCGTTGGCCACCGTCATGCGCTGCTTCGAGGCGCTATAGTTGATGAATGCCGCCCGCTTGCATTGCGTATGGCAGCCTGATCTGGAGTCAATCACGGTGACTCCCGGATCTGTCAAGTCGACGGACTATTTTGCCATCATTGCGTGGCCGTCCTTCTTTCCAGCCTTCCCGGGCTGGTCCGACATCCTGTTGGGGCAGTTGTGTGCATAGTGGCCTTCTTTACCACAGACCTAGCACTCCCCCTTCTTGTCTCCTTTCTTGGTTCCCTACTTGGAACCATTCTCCTTCTTGCCTTCCCTTCCACCTTGAGGATGGACAGCATAGGGGGCACTTGATGTCACCCCACTCTCTCTCCCACCAAGCCGCATCTATTCAATGGGGACATACTTAACCACCCTTGGGTACTTCAACTCATCTGCGGACCAGTCACCAACGACAGTGGTCATGGGACTCCAACTGTCCGGTAAGGCCAGGAGGACGATCATGGCTTGCAGCTGAGGGTTAACCTTTCACCCGGTGGCTACGCACTCGGCAGTAAGGGACTCGGTCTGCCGCTGGATCTCCATGATGTCATCGCCTTCGTTGGCTCGGAGGGTGACGAGCTTCTTGAAGACAAAGAGCTGGTTAGCATGGTTGGTGGACTGGTAGATGGTGCAGAGTTTATTCTAGGCCTCCGCGACCTCCGTGCATCCTTTAATGAGTGAACTCTGCATTAGAGGCAGCACTAAGAACAACAAGGCAATCGCCTTCTTGTTGCGCATCTTGTACGCGTCAACTTCCTCCAGCGTAGCGGTATCCGGAGGAGCAGTTTCTTTACCGTTGACCAGCTCAACCAGGCCCTTTTCATCAAGGTAGACCTCAAACTGCCACCTCCACAAGGAGACGCCAATCCCGTCAAACTTCGAGATGGCACCGATGCTCTCTTGCTCGGTCGTTCCCATGACGCGCGGCGGTAGCGTAAACGTTGGAGAGCTAAACTCCTTCTAGGCACGTGGGTCCATAACCCTTTGTTGACACTAGTGGGTGTGGAGGCACCCTCAAGGATACCTAGATCTCAATAATGCATCCTACCAATGTTTGGGGCAGCCAATGGACACCTTTGGTGAAGAGTGTGGAGCACAAGGATCACGGATGTGAGTGGGCAGAACACGTCACAGTCAGTAGAACTAAACTTAAACACATTTGTGTTACTTAGCACAGCGTGATTCTATCAGAACCTTATAGAATGTGGTCTAAGCTTTCCAACGCATCCAAGAATCTCCCAAATTTGAGCAGTAGAGCCCCTGCTATGGCCGTCGAAGTAACCCTTGGTGGAGTCGCCCTCCTTGCCTTGCATGCTAGGCAACGGGAGGTGCTTCGACGATGACTCGTTGGAGCGCCTTTCCTCGCCCAAAAGTCAAGGAGAAGTTCACCCTCGTAAAGGAGGTCCCTCTGGTCGCTTCATTCATGAACCTGGTGCATTTGGAGCTCGTTGGAGACGAATTCGGATCGCTGGCGGTGGATTATCCCGCCACCCATGGCGGGTACCAGATTCCACCCGCCGAACACCCGAACTTCGGACTAGGCTAACTTTATGAATACTCACTCAAATCGAGCAATTCAAAGATCGTTCTTGCATGGCAAAATTCAAGGAATCGAAATCTGAAGTCAGATCAGATGTTCGAGCACTCATCAGTGGTCGAACCAGGGAGTATGATCAACGGCACTCATGGCAAGGGACACACAATGTCAACAAACGTTCAGGTGTAGCAGGCAACACACTTCTATCCAAGTGTTTGAGGTGACAGAAAGTAGCCTGGCCCAGACTTGCACAACATCAATTTTATCTAGTCTTCATGGCTTACCTTACGTTGAGGGGACTGTGCGTGTGTGTGTGTGTGTGTGTGTGTGTGGGTGTGTGTGTGTATGTGTTTGTGTATGTGTGTGTGTGTGTGTGTGTGTGTGTGTGTGTGTGTGTGTGTGTGTATGTGTGTTTCT